>JAXQQM020075395.1:0-134387 GCA_034641835.2 Pinus albicaulis
AGGTTTTATATAAAAAATTCACCCCTCTAAAATCTAAAACCCCTTAAATTTTTCCCTTGGGCTAAAATTCGCCCCTAAAATTTTTCAGGGTGTAAGGACTACCAATAGACGAAACTGAGGGTTCCGCCACTGTGACAGTAAAGAGAAGAGGAAGAGATAAAAACAAAAGAACATGGGAAAAAACCAAGGCAAACAATCAAACGACCAACAAACAATCTCTAAAAGGGCGTGTGATCGTAGGTGATTAATTTTACCACATTGAAACTTGGAAATTTCACCGTTTCATGTTTTAAGAGTCTAGAAATGAGGAAAAGACGACTCTATCTCTTTCAATTTGGAAACAAGCATGAAAGGACAAGTGCTTGATGATCCTTTCAAATTTAATGAGTTAGAAAAGATTGAAATGACTACTCTGGAACTCTAGGCAAAAGGGTGTACCAGATATCTGTGAACTGCAATATACACCTTGGTTGAAAAATGAAAGAGAAATCAACCAAGGACTTGACGTACATGCAGGAAATCTACCCGAATGCTGTGTCAGGTGTATCACGGGTATAAGGCGGCAGACTCGGCTTCCTACGGATAAAGGATAGCAACCTAGTGGGGTCTCCCTTTATATACGCGACAGTACGGGGAGCACAAGTCCGTACTAGTGCTGTCTAAAGCCAAGAGGCGAACGACAACTACTAGGTTGAATGACACCGGAACACGTCACTAGCCTAGACCTCTAGATATTCTATTAATGTTTCAATGATGCCTTAAGGTAAATTAAATAAATTTTAGAGTTGATCTTCAATTATGTTTCAATTTCAGGCCCTACCGAATGTTATGTCTTAAAAATCCTCTAAACGCACACTACATGCCATAATATATCACTTTGTTCGATGAAGAGCTAACTATGAGAAGGTTGAGAGCTTTTCAAACAATAAAAAAATGATCACAAAACAACCACTAGTGTCTCTAATGCATGCTAATAAGACTAAAAACTTTTCCTTTAGAGTTATATAACACTAATAATGCAGAAAAGTTTTCAATTTTCATTAACTAATCAAAAACAAAAAGACTTGTTTTTTGTATTTTTCAATGTTTTAAGAGAAAAATGCACCAAACAAAATGAAAAACAAAGAAAGAGACCAATTTTAGGAATGATAACGAAAGAGTAAAAGAAAATAGGTTCACTTGATACAAAACACACAATTAGAACCCAAACTGATGGAGAAATGCCTCAAATCCAAGAGGAATCCCTAAAGACTCATATAAACCGTGTGATCTAGGCTCGAAACGAGACAAAGCGAAACTTGAATGAAAAAGAGAACAATCACTCAAACAATGCAATGATACAATGAAAACCATCCAAACAAATGCAAGGAAGTGAAAACGAAGTTGACTGAACAAGCGGAAACCAAAAACTCCCACGCGCGGCTCAGCACACAATAACACCTAGATGCCTTAGGGCTAGAATGTAAAACTGAAGGTATAAGGCAAACAACCAAAGGAAGGAGGTCAAACACAGTAAAAAAAGACTTCAAGGCACTCAGACAGTCGGAAAAACAACACCAAAACCAAAAATCAGACTCAGAGGGCTTCAAAAACAAGTAAACCTTAGCACCAAACAGGGTTGGTGCGACTGTTTGGCTGTATCTAGCGCCAAAACAGGGTTGGCACGGGCGCCTAACTAGTAATAACAGCTAGTTGGCGTGACTGTTAGAATGAAAAGCGCGCCAATCAAGTTTACTAATGACAGAAACGAAAAATAGCAAACAAAGAGTAGATCAGGTATGGTGGAGGCTGAATCAGAGGTTTGACACCAGAAGGAGACAAACCAGAAGAGCAGATCAAGCATACAAAAGACAAAAGCAAATGAAAGAGACAAGACAAACTCCAATAAATTCCCCAGTGGAGTCGCTAGTTTGTTGGTGAGGTAAATCCCCTCTCCGGACAAAGGCAATCCCTACTAGCCCAGATCAGGTCTAGCAACAATAAGAAACACAGTGACGCAGGTATCTAGTTACAAAAACGACAAAACACAATGAGTTGCCTACCTCAGGTCCTATGCAATGGTCGTCGAAAAAAGGATGACGCTTCTCGTCCTCCGTTTTGGAAGATCACGATCCTTCCGCTTAACACGTCCGAACACCTGCACACATGCGAAGAAACACAATGATACACAACATAGAATCTAAATCTTGTAACCATACATCAGTTAGAGAGGATGTAATTCATTGCATCAAAACAAAGACACATGAATGAAACCATAATCAAAGTCACTTATCATTAATAAAAATAAAGGAAAGATACAACCCAAAGCTCTAACGCTGGATCTTCCTTTGGCGGGGTCGACAATGGAGCACGTCTCAATGAAGCTCGTCGGGAATGGGACAAAGCTCTCTCTCTTCAGCTTGGCTCTCAAAGGCTGTCTGGTGATAGTCTCCTTGCTATAAGTTCAGCTCTTGCTTCTAGCTTGCTAAGGGAAAATTGCAAGCTTATATAGATGGTGGAAGGGGAGTTGGGATCCCTACAATTGTGGGATTGGCCCTATCCTCAAGGAAGCTTCCATGATAGGTGGAAAACCACCTCCCATACATGGAGATCTAGAGCCAAACCTCCCAACTCATTTTAGAGACTCGTTCAGGCGTTTGTTGGAATCAAACTTCCGCCATTTATTTTTAAAAAAAAATCCTTATTAAGCTTGGCACGAGCAATACACTGGGACAGAGAACCAATTGGCACACCCTCTTTGGTGGATTTCCCCCATTGGCGCGAGGGCTGAACTGGCTAGTCGCGCTAAGGCCAAAAGATTAGTTTTTAGGGTTTTTCAAAGGAAACTTTCTTCAGAGGAATGATTTTTCTTGTAAAGGGGGATGCCATGAAAGTGGTTTCAGGTTATGTCACTGCTGACAGGTCACGAAAGAGGCCCTCCAATGTGAGGGACGGAGGATTGCAAGGACGGTGAAAAATTACTGTGTAACAATTTTATATAGGCTCCAACCTACAGGAGGCTACTACGCCAATTTTTTTTCAAGCTACAACATGCAAGGAAGCTCCAACTCCCACAAGTTTTTTGTAGGATATAACGCACATTAGGATTCTACCTCAAAAGGGTCCAACCTATTATTTATCAAGTTACAACTTGAAATAAGACCACCACAATCACCTCATACAAAATGAAAGCAATATTCTTTACTTGGTCTATAAATATGCATACCTTGATCTATGATTCTGCTTCTTCTTCTCCTTAATTCTGCATCACATATGCTCTATATGTTCCAGATAAATAATGCACAACACCTCATTCAACTCTCACATTCTATAGCTCTTTAAATATTCAAATCTCCAACCTCACACTAGGCACATAGCTGAAATGGAAAAACTTGTGTTTTTGCATTCCAAAGGTGTATCTTCAATTCCAAAACTGTTTAAACTCTTGAATATTAAAATACATAAAAATAATTTCATCATATTCAAATGACATGAATTCATATCCTTTAACATGAATTTCAACATATTAAAATAACATGGATTGTATAGTTCAATATTAATTCAAGAGCTCCAAGAAAACCATGCCATCAATGACACCCATATAAAAGCAAGCTACAACAAGTTGTTCTCCTTCACCTCTTATACCCGCATCAACATGAGCATGCCATAAAAAATATCTATTCAATGGTATAATTATTAATTGAGACATCATACTTTGTTGTTATTTTCCTTCACTCGTTGTGTTGCAACTTCTTCAACATTTGCAACTTAACCTCTACAAACATAAGATATCAAACATACTTTGTTGTTGCTCCTTTTTCCATCACCCTTTGCATCACAATTTCTTCATGCCTTTTCCTTAGCCTTGTATCTTGCCTTGCCTTGAATCATGTCTTTATCTTTCCTTGCGTCATGTCTTTGCCTTGCATCAAAACATCTCACTCGTCATATGCATACATGTTTACCATTAGCCACTACTCCATATGCACACAATCTGCTTCACTAATCATCACTAATCAACATATGTTAGCACAAAAAACCTTTCACCAACACCCTTTGCAACATAACAAACATATGGAAGAAAGTTTTAAAAATCAGTTCTCCTTCACCTCCAAGGTATAACAATACCTTCTCACACAGATATGATGATCACATTTCATGTTGTTCCTTTGTCATAACAAATCAACACAAAAAAAGTATAACCACTTTTGTCAAGCAATCATAAAAACATGTAATCAACATAATAAGCATACAAAAATCAACCAATACAATGTACACAATATATAAATCAACATCATATATGCAACCATCAACATGTTCTCTTGTTGACACTCCTTTGTTGTTCACATCACCTTCATTTCTTTCCATGTACACACAATGTAAAATCATTATACAATATCACTTATTACTTATCCTTTTTCAATATTCCATATCACCTGTTACTTCCCCTTTTTTTTTCCTCTGCCCAAGCTACTCCTGCCTTACTTCTCCTGTTGTTCCTTTACCATCAATGACAATAATGCCAACAAACTTCTATCTGACCATCAATATGAGGATGAAACACAATTGTCTTGGTAAGATTCTTGTCCAATCATGACAAGAGGCTCGACCGTAATTCACTCAGGAACCTACTATCTTGATATGATATAATGGTTTATGGAATCCCAAAAAGTACCCACACTTGTTTGAAGAAGTGTTTGGTAGTTTATTCTACTATGATACTCTTCTTGCAAGAAGTTAATATAGTCATCTTAGAAAATATATCAACAACCACAAATACACATTCATTACCATGCTTGGTAGAAGGAAGACCAAACATATTGTCCATGGAGATGGATTCCCAAGGTTGGCTAGGAGTAGGGAGAGGAGTGTACAAGCCTTGCTTCTTAATTGTTGGCTTGGAAATGACACATGTAGTGTAGGATATAATATATTTTCCAACATCCTATTGGTTTTTTGTCCAATAAAAATACTTATGTAGTACTACCGTGATATTCTCGAAACCAAAGTGTCCCGCGACTCGACTCTAGTGTGCCTCCCAAATCAACTTGGCATGCTCGCTTGAAGGAACACAAAGGTGCCCAAGATAGCATAATAATGCATCTTGTATGTGGAACTCTTGTACTTTCTTGCCATTCATCAACATCTCGTATGTGGTGGAAAATTCTATATCATTTATATATAGTCGCGACAATTCATAAATCTCGTGTCGAAAAGAGTTGAGAACAATGGTCAGTGCCATAATCGGGGGTCGATAAAGGTAACCTACTACATTATTCGTGATTCACTTCTTGTATTTAATGTTCAAATGAAATTGCTAAAAATATGTGGACCTTTTTTTAAGGCGATCATTCTGCAACTTTCCTTTTGTCTGCATAAACAAAAGAGGTCAGTGATCTTTGTGGATGATCATCTCCTTTGCCAAAATTTAATGTTTCCATTGTCGACAAGCCTGCACGATGGAGTTCACATCCTTATCATAGGTGGGGTATTTACGAATAGTATCAGAGAGTGTCTCACTATGATAGGCCATCATATGCCCTTGCTGGGTGAGAAATGCACCACTAGCATAGTCAGAGGCATATGTCTCAATTTTAAATGGTTGTTGCAGGTCTGGCAATGTGAGTATTGGTGTAGAACAAAGGTGATGCTTTGTTTGAACAAATTCCTTCTATTGTGACTCAAAATAAAATAAAATCCACTTTCACTCTGCCCTTGGTAAGTTGACTCAAAGGCTAAGTAATATAAGAGAATCATGAGACAAACATTCGATTGAAATTGGCTAAGCCCAAAAAGCTGTGAAGCTCTGTGAGAGTTGTTAGGGCTAGTGTTGGGTAATTTAATTGGTAATTAAATTAGTTCATTAATTGTTAACCAAGGTTCATGTACTTATGAAGTGTATGTGCACAATATATGCTAGGAGTTTTATTTTTGATTTTGAGATGACATAAACTAAATCTAGATTAAGTCATTTCAACTTCATGAACATCTTCTTTCTATCAAACTCGAAAAGACATGGTATTCATTTCAAAACAAGATCAAATTGTAAGACTATATAATTGAGAGGAATTGAAAGAACTAATCTAATTTCATAAAATTGAAAAAAACTATTTATAGTTGCATTGAATAAAAAATGATTATTCTAATGGAATCAAATAAAGAGAGCTAATATAATTTCTTAAATGAAATATTAATCTACTACAACGAATTAAAATTCCATTCTATCAACATAATGGAAATTATTTCGAAACCCAACTAATCGAAATCAAACTCGCTACATGAATTAAAGAGAAATGAAAGTTTAACTTATGATAGATTACTAATGTGCACAATGAAGATCTAAATCATTTCAATCATCTAAATCTGAGACTAAGTGGAAAAATATTAATGAAAATAACAAAAATATTTTTGATTGTTTTTAATTTTAAGTGCAGTATATCTTATGAGACAAAATCAATGGTAAGTAGTTACAGTCTAATCATAATGAACTAAATTCAAATCCAACTGAATCTAATTGAATTAAAAACGAAATCAAAGTATCTAAATGATCTTAAAACTCTCCAGGGGACCCTCCTGTTGAGTGTAAAGTGCAATGGATTCAAATAAGATAGATTAAAGACACATTTAAATTTTAGGAACTGAGTACTTATATTAATACAAACAACAAAGAGTCTTCAAAAACAACAAATAATTACAAACTTAATGTTTTTAATTGTCTTATTTATAATGCATTTCAAATAATAGTTTGAAGACTTATAAGTTGAGAATCAAGTTTTATATTTGACAACTAACTTATTAAATCAAAATAGGAATTGAGATTCTCATGATTTGCTACTGAAAGAGAAAATTATGAGAAAATATTAGATTGAAACATCCTAAATTTTGATCCCAACCTTCTCTCGTTCATTCCCACGCTTGGTTGACGATGCCATGATCTGCCTTCAAAAATTGCGTAAGGGTCGACTTTTCTAACCACAATTGACTTCTGGTTTGAACATTAAAGTTCTCAAACCTTGTGTGTTTCTAGATCAACAAAATAGGTGGATTCCCATATGTAGAAAAATTTCCATCTACCTATATCCTTTATTCCTCCTCAAACGTACTGGAAGGTCTATCTAACCATGGATGTAGCTACAAAATCTTTGGTTAGCTGCAGAATGAGTCCATTTCGGTAGCTATAGAGATGTCTTGATTAAATTTCATAAAGAAACAATAGACTATAAACCATGAATGAATGATAAATTTTATTATTTCTGAGCATATCTGAAGTGACCTTTAAACTTGAAAATGTGGCAAAACTATCATGAAAAAGGATATATATGAAGGTAAAAAGGTATAAAAAGAAGATAATTCATCCGAGGGTTTTACATGTCCTCATGTATCAAAATTTCAAAATTGGTAAAGTGTTCTATTCACTGCACCATTTTTGAATATTGGATTAGGACATCTAAACTGGTGGCTCCTTTTTAACTCTTAACATTAAGTGCCAGTCTTGGTACCCTCATTAAGATCTTTCCTTGCAATCCTCTAACATTGTTTCTGACAATCCTGTTGTTTGCCTTGAGTTTATTATTTTTATTAGACCAATGGCACAATTTCAATAACATATTATCAGCTTTAGTCCTCAAAATTTCATTCGTATTTTCATTGCCTCATTTTCTTCTTTGAGATGTCTGTTTAATATTTCTAGCTCATGTATATATTGTTTCAAAGAATCAACATTCTCTTATTATTTTTTAGGAATGTTATCAGTCAAAGGAACCTTTTCATTAAAATCATCTCCATATTCATATAGGAGAATTTAATTTATGTTGCACTCTCTGCTCCATTTCCACATAGTCATACATATGCTATTGTACATGATTGATTTCATGTCTCTTCTTAGTTGGAAATGGGGCTTGATAAAATGGTGATGCTCTTGCTGCTTCATTTTTACTATGATCTTTCTCCTCGAGTTCAACTATTTCAGGATATTCTGGTCGTGCTTGTATATTCAAACACTTTTCATTTACTCCTTCTCAACTTCATTTGTGGTTCCTTTGTCTTTTTGATATTCTTTATCTTGTTACCTAGATTCCTCGTTTTTCCTTGTTCCTTTTCCATTGCCTCTGCTTCTTTTATTTCTTTAGACTTCTTAATACTTGAGATAGCTTTATTTCTTCTAACACTTTGTTTTTTAGTTTTCTGCTTAATTTATCCAAAAAATGACAACGGGGAGTGTTATCCTTTGGTTCATCTAGTGAAGTTTCCATTTGGTCTTCTTCATTTATAATCAAACCCTCCTCTTCATTAACGGGATCAAGGTTAGGGTTTGAAACTATTATGCACCAACTTTTTTTAGTTTTTGTTACTAGTTCCTCTTCTAGAGCCTCTACAAAATCGTTTGGGACTAAAAATATTTTCCAATTATCTCCCTTAGTCCTTACATTTGCTTCAATAAGAATTTTAATTAATGCATGATGATATAGGGCACTGTCAAGGGTTTTAGAATCCTAATATATACTAGAAGCCATTTTCTTGAGAATACAAACTAGAAAATATGGTAAATTTAACTCATTTCCTTCAATGGAGTGCATTAAGAGCCAAGCATGATAAAAAAAATTGTGCCATATCATCCTTCACAAGTCAATTTTTTTTGAATGACTAGCAACATATTTTTCCACTTGGTTTTCAATGCAGTTACTAGTATCCCTTTTTTTAAGTTGGAAGTATCTATACTTGAGTTTTGGAGGAAGATCATCCACTCTTTTTCTTTGATTTTTCTGCTTTTCAACCAACTTTCTCTATTTATGGGTAATCATGTTGCCTCTACCATTATGGATTTTGTAATTATCAGTTTAATGTCTCCAATATCTACCTCCACTCCATTAAACACCCGAGAAAATGTCCTTGTAACCCGTATCTCATATCCATCAAATTTATGAAATAAATGAAGCAAACCTAATTTATTCAATTGATCTTTGACTCGTGGATATTCTTGAAGAAACTTAAATCCATTGGGCTCAAATCTAAAGATGACACCCATGGTGAAGGAGGAGTTTCGATCCTGAATTGCTTCTCTCGAAAAGGGTGATGGGGGGATGGTCGGAAAGGTAGAATGGTTTGATGGTGGTTAGGAGGAAGTGAAATAAATCACTTAAGGCAATGTTCAATTCATAGTAAAATTTATCCTTTTGTATAAATGATTTTCCACGATCCCTAGATCCATTTTTATAGCATAGTTAGAATCTAGGTGATTTTGTATACAACAGAGAGATCTTGATGTAATTGATAGGGATATGATGAAAGAATAAGGATAAGATTATAGATGATGTAATACAATTGTTATAAGGTCTATGGTTTACTCAATTGTTCTAATATATGTATCATAATCATTCAATGAGCTTATGAATCTAATGTTATTTAAATGAAAATTAATCACTCATTCTATTTACATACCTTTGCACATACCTCTTTGATATTTGATGTCTTTTTCTTTGTTGTATATATGGAGTGCTCTAACGTTTCCTTAGACATATATTAAATGTATATTGATCTAAGATGCAAAATTTGAAGTAGGTCGTAGAGTGTCATTGATTATGTAGTTTTTTCTTTTAAAATTTTTCTATTGTTGATGGGATGGATATTTATTAATGAGGTTGTATCCTAATGATGCTTGAAGAAAACTAAGTCTCAAAAGTGATAAAGAAAAATAGGTCTCAAAAGTTCCTTTGATATAACCTTAGTATCTGACCATCAATAAGGAAGGTAATATTTTCTTCATAAATAGTAATATTAATAGTAATATTTTGGATGGGCTAGGGACCGTGTTTTCTTTCCCTAGCCCGTCCAAAATAGTAATATTGAATTCCTGTAATAATAATAACCATCTAGTAATCTTACCATCAATAGCTAGTTTATTGATTAAATATCTAATAGAATAATTATTTGTATGAATGAAAGTTTCGTAATCAATGATATAATGTCAAAACATAATAATGGCATGAACAAAAACTAAAAAATCCTTCTTTATTATGGTGTAATTTAACTCTGCAGGAGTCAAATTTTTACTTGTGTAATAAATAGCATAAGGAGTTAGATCTTTTTGTCCCAACACAACTCCTAAAGCTGTATATGAAGCGTGAGTTGAAATATAAAAAGGAAGAGACCAATTAGGTCCTCTTAATATTGGTGCTTCAATGATTCAAACGCTTTATGACAGTCAAAATTCCAAACAAAATCACAATCTTTTGTGAAAGTTTATAAAGCATAGAGGCTACTTTTGTGAATTTTTCTATGAATATTCTATAATATCTTGTAAAACCAAGAAAAAAATCTAACATCTTTTTAACATGTAGGAACTGAAATTTTAGAAATTACTTCTACCTTAGATGCATCCACCTTAATTCCGTCACCTGAAATATGGTGGCCTAAAAAATTTCCCTCATTAAACATCATAAAAAATTTCTCATGACTTAATGAAAGGTTTATTTCCTTACACCTAATGAGAACTTTTTATAAATTTTCAAGGGATTCTTCAAAAGTATCTCCATAGATAGTGAAATAATCCATGTAAACTTCTACAAAATCGTGAATTAGATCATAAAATATACCTAAAACTTCTCTTTGAAATGTTGTAGGTGCATTACATAACCCAAAAGGAAGTGCCCTATAAATATATGTACCCCATGGACATGTAAAGGTTGTTTTGTCTTGTTCTTCTGGTGCCAATTGGATTTGGTTATATCCAATGAAACCATCAAGAAATGAAAACATTTCATCCCTGCTAAGGTATCTAGTACTTGATCTATGAAGGGTAGTGGAAAATGATCTTTTAAATTAGCCCGATTCAATTCGCTATAATCAACACAAACTCTCCATTTTCCATTCTTCTTAGGAACAATCACTAAAGGTGATACCTGTAGGTTTTAACCATGTACATAAATTATCTGCAAACGAATCTTTAAAACATAAAAAAAACAATATCACGAGCATAAAACATAAAACAGATAAACACAGAGATTTTCCCCTGGATCCCAAATCAGGACGACCAGCTTGATTTTTCATTATATTCCTTTTAATGTTACAACACATTTATATACATGCCGAAGCATACATAAAACCCAATCCATTAACTCTAGATTAGAACATAACCATAGTTCCCTTGACCGGATCTACAAAATACTAGGGGCCGAAAAGCATCATGCCCCAAAACCATGTGCAAACCCATGCACAAAACCATGGGCGGGTCTGCCCACTGGAAAATAAGGACCAATTTTTTTTTCTCGAGGCACTGCCTCGGACCCCGACAGGGGGGGCTATCGCCCCCCATGTGACACCCCCATACGTTGCAACCAACACAACATACAGGGGGGGCTATCGCCCCCCCTATTACCCCCCAGCGCGTGACTAGTTGTGAAAAGAATATAACACAAACCCAACAAGACCCATTGACTATCTGATATTGGATAAATGAAATTCACATTAAGAAAATTTTGTAATTACTCCTTAATAATTTCTCTCATGTTTGGATTCATCCTTCTCTGAGGTTATTTAACTAGTTTGGAATTTCCTAAATGTAAATGTGATGCATACACGCATTAGGATCAATTCCATTTGTATCTGTATATTCCCATGCATATGCAGAAGGGTGTTTTTGTAGCATCTTCATCAATTGTCTCTTTTGAAATTATTCTAGGTTATTATTAATGTTTAATGTTTTTCCTGGAAAAATATCTACTAAGGAGTTGCCGAACTTTTCCATAGAATGTAAAGCCATTTGATGAGATGATAAATATTCAATATTACATTGCTCTTGAAAACTTTTAGCTTGCTCACAATATGAATAATAATCATTATTATTCATCAAATTTATCAATTTATCTTCTTCATCTATTTTTGAAAGAGTAAATACTGGTTGAATGCAATCAAAGTGTTCATTATCATCATCTATCCAAACTTCACTTTCTACTTCAATTATTTTTTTTTGCAGGTGGGTACAATGAGAATTTCTTAGTAGAGCTACCATAAAAAAAATAAACCATAAAATAAACAAGACACTCCCATGAATCTAAAGATACACACATTTTCTAATATACCATCTGGTTTGATAACATATCTATCTAGTAATTGTACTAAAGTTGGGGTATATTGAATATTGGGAAGATTTAATTGATCCATAGTTTGCTTTCTAATAATATTAAAAGTGTTTGGAATTTCAATACCATTAATGTGGATTTTTACAATAGGGCTACCAAGATCTAGATATTTTTGAACTATCGATTTCCGCATCATAATATTTGCAATCTTTCATATGAATTGAATCTTCTTGACATAATTTTTTTTTTCCTGGTTTTTTAATGCACAATTCCTTTATTGCTTTTTAAATATAGGTATTTCATTTATAGATTGAAGTAAAGGAATTTTGATGCAAATATTTTCAATTCATTTAGCATATCATATTAAGGTAAAACAATTTGATTTTCTACTCCCTTATAAATTTTGAGTATTTCAAGAAAAGGAGGATTTTGTAGGGAAACAGAAGTTTGGAGGATTTTGTAAGGAAACAAAAGGTTGTTTTACTAGAGGAATTGTAGGAGTTGGATTTATTTTGTTTTCATATAACTGTGTAGGAACATCTTCCTTTGGAGGAGTCTTTTCTTGATCAAGAAGTGTCTATTTTTTAGGAACCTTATCCTCTTTAAATTACTGGATGACAATTAGTGGTGATTTATTTTGAAAAGCCCTACTAAATCTAAGTTGTACATAATTTAGACCTAGGGGTGGTATTATGTAGGCTTGAAAATTTTGATCCTTAACATTATAGATGGGTTTTTGAGGATTTTTATTATTTGGATTCAGAAGTGGTCGAGCAGGTAGTTGATTGGATTTCTGAGGAAACAAAGTGGATGGTAATGGAAGTGGTTGATTTGATGGTTGTGTTTAAAATTGTAGTTAAATATGTTGAAGAGGGTAGTACTGAGGTTGTTATGGAGGGTATGGTTGTTGGAATTGAGGATACTAGGAATTTCTATCGTAAGAATTTTTCCAACCTTGTGCCTAAGATGGATTTTGAAGTTGAGGTGGCCAATTTTTCCAAGGCATGGGTGCATTCCAATGGTTGTGTATATGATTGATATTGAGTATTGGGACCTTGTGCCATACATTTTTGTTGATACTGCCATGGTATTTTAGTAATAAAGTAAAGTGGTTCAGCTTGACTTCGTCCAAATTAATCCTGAAATACAACCTTAAGCCTAAGTATTGAAGGACATTATTTTGTATCATGATTTTCAGTAAATATGAAAAATATTACTACACTATCAAGAGGATATTCTCTTAGAGAATGATTTTTCCTACACCTAGGACAAAAAATAGATAATGCAACATTCTTAGATTTTTACTTATTTTGTATCTTTAGAGTATCTAATTGTTCACTAAGATTTCCAAGGATATCTATTTTGAAATTATCAAGAAAATTGGCTAATTATACTCTACTTATTTTTCCAGATGCATATTTGCTGACTCTTGACATGAATAGATCTCTTGGATTTTTACCATATCTAGTCCTCTTGCTTGAAATATATTTGCACAACTCACATTTTTCATCAAATGACAATTGGGAGACATCCACTTTGCCCATTAATTTGAGAATACCAATCCACTTTTTAAAGTATCCTCATCTAAATTGTGCATTTTAGCCCTTTTAATATTGTAGGCAAACCCTTCCACAATATCTTCAAGGTTTTCATCCTCTTTTTGCATCATCTTAAATAATTCATCCTTAAGGTTAAGGTGCATACAATAATATTTGTATTTTTCTAGGAATACTCTTTTCATTTCATCCCATGTTCTAATAGAGTGTGTTCCTAGACCCATTAACCATTTAAGGGCTCCAGTTTTTAGAGTGGTTGGAAATAAATTCAATTTTTTGGTATGAAGTAAATAGTCATAGGATCTACATAATACTTCAATTTCAAACACAAATGTCTCAGGATCCTCAGTTCTTGAGCCATGAGAATTGGGAAGAATAGAAGGTGAGATAATTTTCATTGTGGTTGAGGTATCTTCATAAAATATAGGGAATCTACAAGGGTCTTGTTCTCCCTTCCACCTATAACACCTTTTTCACCTCCTTGATTTCCTCCTCTGCCTCTTCCTCCACCAATCCTAAGTTCACCATCTACATTGTTTACTTCTCCTTCCCCTTCTCCTACCATTGTAGATTCATCAAAGCTAATGTAAGGTTCAACAATATGATTTTCTACTTCTTCCTCTAGTTATTCTACTAATGGTATCTTACAAAAAGTTTCTTCCTCTTCCTCACTAGGCAATTCTAAATCCTGTCCTAGGAGTTTTGCTCCTGTTGAAGAGAGAAATACAATTCCTTCAGTAGGGTATGTAGGTTCTTCAACTACAAATTCAATGGAGGAAGTTGGTGAGTCCCTAGGTTTAATTTCAGAACTATGTATCTCTGGAAGTCTATGTCTACTTGCTATGGATGGAATGCAAGTGTTAGTGGATGGTGTGGCACTACATGGTCTAACAACGGTGGTTGGTGATGTTGGTATTGAATGATGTCCTCTACCTCTACTTACAAATCTACCCCTATAATCTCTTTCTCCATACATGCATCCTAAGTGATTGTAATATGATTTTAACTATGCATATAAACGATGAATGCATCTAATATGATATGCAAACAAAAAATAAAGTCCTTTATACACTTCCTCGGCAACGACGCAAAAATGTTGGGTAATTTAATTGGTATTAAATTACTTCATTAATTGTCAATCAAGGTTCGTGTACTTATGAAGTGCATGTGCACAATATATGCTAAGAGTTCTATTTTTTATTTTGAGATGATAAATAAACTAAATCAAGATTAACTCATTTCAACTTCACGCACATGTTCTTTCTATCAAACTTGAAAATACAAGGTATTCATTCAAAACAAGATCAAATTGAAAGACCATCTAATTGCAAGGAATTGAAAGAAATCATATAATTGAAAATAATATTTATAATTTCATCGAATAAAAAGGATTATTCTAATGGCATCAAATAAAGAGAGTTAATTTAATTTCTGAAATGAAAAATTAATCTAGTGCAATGAATTAAAATTATATTCTATCAACAAGAGGGAACTTATTTTAAAACCCAACTAATAAAAATCAAACTCACTGCATGAATTAAATATATATGAAAGTTTAACTTATGATAGATTACCAATGTGTGCAATGAATATCTGAATCAATTCAATCATCTAAATTTTAGACTAAGTGGAAAACTATTAATGAAAATAAGAAAAATATTTTAGATAGTTTTTAATTTTAAGAGCGCTCAATCCTATGAGAAAAAATCAATGGTAAGTATTTAAAAACTAATGATAATGAACTAAATGAAAATCCAACTGAAAATAACTAAATTAACAATGAAACCATAATATATAAATTATCTTACAACTCTCTAGGGGGCCCTCATTTTGAGTGTAAGGGTAATTGATTCAAATCAGAATGATTAAAGACATATTCAAATTTTAAGAACAAAGTACTTGTGTTAATACGAACAACAAATAGTCTTCAACAGAAAAAATTATTAATAACTTAATATTTTTAATTGTCTTATTTCAAGGATTATTTTTAATGCCTTTCAAATAACAGTTCAAAGACATATAAGCCGAGAAATAAGTTTTTTATTTGACGACTAACTTATTAAATCAAAATAGGAATTGTGCTTCTCATGATTTGCTACTGAAAGAGAAAATCATTAGAAAATCTCAGATTAACACATCATAAATTCCAATCCTAAGCTTCTCTTGTTCATTCCCACATTCGCTTGATGATGCCACGATTTTCCTTCAAACACTTTGTAAGGGTCATTTTTTCTAACTAGAATTGAATTTTGGTTTGACTATTAAAGTTATCGAACTTCGTGTGTTTCCAGATCAACAAAATAGATGGATGCACATACATTTTCCATCTACCTATGTCCTTTGTTCTTCCTCAAATGTGTTGGAACCTGTCTAACCATGGATGTAGCTGCAAAATCTTTGGTTAGCTACAAAATTAGTGCATTTAAGTAGCTACAAAAGTTTTGATTAAATTTCATAAAGAAAAAGTAGACTATAAACCATGAATGAATGAATGATATCTTTTATTATATCACAGGATATATGAAGTGACCTTTCAACTTGGAAATGTGGAAAAATTATAATGAAAAAGGATGGAAATGAAGGTAAAAGGGTATAAACAACAAGACAATTCAAGACTTCAATAACTGGGAAATCCCGAATGACTTGGATCTTAGCCAAATCTACATGCATGCCTTGTTCATAAATTATGTGGCCCAAATATTGGACCTAGTTCATGCCAAAGGAGAATTTCTTCAAGTTGGCACATAATTTGTGTTGTTGTAGGGTTTGGAGGACCTACCAAATATGTTGCAAGTGTTGTACCCAACTCTTGCTGAAGATGAGGATGTCGTACATATATACAACCATGAATGAGTTGGTGAAAGGCCGCAAGATGTCTTCCATCAACCTCATAAAATTTATAGGGGAATTTTCCAACCGAAGGGAATGACCAACCTCTCAAAGAGGCCCTACTTAGATTTGAAGGGGACCTTCCATACATCTATGGGTTATACTGAACTTGGTGATATATAGACTTCAAATCAATCTTGTTAAAGTAATTTTTCCCATTGACCTAATCCAAAAGGTCATCAATCCATGGGATTGGGTATATGTTCCTCACAGTGATCTTGTTCATTACCCAATAATCAATGCAAAGTCTCTAGGTCCCATCCTTATTTTGTACAAGTACAATTAGGCTCCCACAAGGTGAGGAACTTGGTCAGATGTGCCTTTTTTTTAGAAAATCCTTGATATGCCACTTGATTTCCTCATTTTCAATAAGAGGGCACCGATATACTGACCCACTAGGTATAGGTTCTTCCTGAGTCAGATTGATCAAATGCTTGACCTTACTGTCCAAGGGTACCCCTATGGGTGAGGAGAAGATGTCCTTGTACTCCTCCACGACCTTATCAACTTGCTTCTGCGGCATGGAGGAACTTTTTCTTGGGGCCATGGATGTGGCCATGATATTCCCCTTACTTTGAGATCGGATAAGAAAGAAAAAAAATTTCCTAGTCTGGGAGATGATCTTACTACATTTCTTAGGAGGGATCAAATAAATGGTGGTAGGTGGGGCTACCTCTAGTATATTGCATAGTTTTCTGCCTAAAGTAATAATAATAGTGCGAGGTATAGATTCATACACAACATGAAACTTCCACAAGTATGGTTGTCCTAATAAAACATCATAGATTTCAAGTGGAGCAACAACACACAATACCTCATCCGTGAAGGGCTTGATGTTATAGGGAAGGCAACATTGCTAGCTGACGCAAAGATCTCATCCTTGATGGATCCTCCTGATGTTGTATGGATGTAGGTATGGTGTGTTCGATAGGCCCGACCGCTTAACAACCTCTAATGAGATGAGGTTCTTTTAACTCCCATTGTTGACACTGAACTAAAGGGGATAACCATTCTCCCACATCTGTGAGTGGAAGAGATCCTCCCCCTCCTATAGATCTTTGGGCTCAACCTTTTTGACCTTAGTGGTGGCAACAATGGAACTAGGTTCTACATCAATATTTTTATTCCCCTTGGTTCAGGCTCAAAGTTAGGACATGCATATGAATTTGAAGCTTTTAGCCCGACCACCAATTAATACTTGGAATGACGCTAATTTTTTTTGTGGGTGGGGCTCTTGTGGAACTTACATCACTTTTTTATGTCCTTCTTCATATTCGTGGTGTTATTGTTTTCTTTGTTGGTTGTGGAGTCCGATTTTCTTCCTGATTCATAGGTCTTGTTTCAACCACATTTAGATCCTAGTCCTCGATAGGGGGTGGGGGGGGGGGGGGGGTGGGGTGTAGGGGAGATTCCCCCCCACTAAAATCACCACCATTTGGAGCCCCCCCTGGTGGGGGTTTTGGGGGAATTCCCCCGAAGAAAATATTAGATAAAAATTTCCTTATAAAATATCATAATTTCGTAGTCAACCTGGGTCATTAATTAGGTAGAATATTTGACAATAGAAGTTATGTTAATTTAGGGTTTTTTTTCCCTAGAAGGAAACCCTTGGTTTATATGAGGGATTGTATTGTGGATGCGTATTATTCTTTGTGAGAAAAATAGATGAGACTATGTGAGAGAAAATAGGAAGTTACATCATATTTGCTGTAGGTTGTATCTTTTCATTTTGCTAGATAATATAAAAGGAAGGATAGGATGTTTCTCCATGGATGTAGCCCAAATTGGTGAACCACGTATATCTGTGTCTCTTTTGTTTATGCTTTTCGATGTTTATGTTTTTTAAAATTTTTATGTGTTCCATTACTTTGCTACTTAATTTCTAACAACTAGTATCAGCGCTAAAGGTATAGTTGGCTGATAAACTCGTAGGAAAGAAGGGTTCCTAGTTCAAGTGGGAGAAATGACAGAGGATGGTAGTTTTAGGGTTGGTAAATTCAACGGCTAAATCTACCAGTTATGGAAGATGAAAATGGAGGATTATTTTTATCAGAAAGATATTTACCTACCATTGACCGAAAAATAAAAGAAGCCAAAAGTATGATGGATGAAGAATGGGAGATTCTTGACAAAAATGCACTAGGAACAATACGACTGTGCTTGGAAGCCTTAGTGGCCTTCAACATTTCAAAGGAAACAACATCATAGGGTTTAATGAAGGCATTGGTGAGCCTATATGAAAAACCCTTGGCCTCAAACAAGGTATTTCTTATGAAGCACTTGTTTAATATGAATATGTCAGAAGGTGGATCTGTTGTTGATCATTTAAATTAATTTAACATGGTTATAAATCATTTAAGTTCAGTAGGGGTAATTTATTGATGAAGTTAGGGATATATTGTTTCTGTGCTCATTACCAAAAAGTTGGAATGTCTTAGTCATGGCTATTAATAACTCTATCTCTAGATCTACTACTTTAAAGTTTGATGATTGTTTTGGTGCTATCCTTAGAGAGGAAATGCAATGGAAAATCTCAGGTGAGACAACATGTAATGCTTTGATTGTAGAAAATAGGGGAAGAGAACTAGAGAGAGGAAAGATCCTGAGACATCGTACTAAGTCAAGGAAAGGAAAATCCAAATCTAGATAGGGGATAGTGTGCTCGAAATGTGGAAAGAAAGGACACCTGAAGAAATACTGTAAATATTAGAAGGGAAAAAAGAGATGGATATCAAGAGAACAATTAGGAAGTGAACATAATAGGTGATGTGTTGCAATATTCTCTCATACTTTCATTAGAAAATATTATTGATGTCTGGGTGGTAGATTTAGGGGCTTCATTCCATGCCACACCAGATATGAAACATTTTCATGACTATGTTCAAGGAGATTTTGTACGAGTTCATTTGGGTGATGAAAAACCCTATAGAATCATTGGAATGAGTAAGGTTTTAATAAAGAAATAGAATGGAAACCAATGGCCATTGAAGGAGGTAAGGCATGTTCCATATTTGAATAAAAATCTAATTTCAATAGGGAAGTTGGGAGGTGAAGGCTATGCAACTACATTTACAAACAAAAATTGGAAGGTCACTAAAGGAGCCCTGGAAATAGCAAAAGGAGAAAAAATTGGTACATTTTATTTATGTAATGGTATTTCTAATTCTGTTAATGCTTTAACCTCCATAGGAGTAGATACAACATTTTGAATCATAGGATTGGACACATGAGTGAGAAGGGGATGCAAATTATTCACTCAAGAAATTTGTTTCTAGGTTTGAAGCATGTTGATTTGAATTTCTACGAGAATTGTATTTATGGAAAACATAAGAGAGTCAAATTTATGAGAGTTGGGAAATAAAATAAGAGTGAAAAATTAGAGCTTGTGCATACAAATGTATGGGTACCTGCTTAGATATCATATCTTGGAGGCTCTCGATATTATGCTACTTTTATTGATGATGCAACTAGGAAAACCTGGGTTTATTGTATTCATAATAGATTTGATAGCTTTGATACTTTTAAGAAATGGAAAGCCTTGGTTGAGAATGAGATAAGAAAGAAGTTGAAATGTCTCAAATCAGATAATGGAGGTGAATACTGCATCAAGGAGTTTGATAATTACTGTTCAAACCATGGAATTTGTAGAGATAAGACATCTCCAGGAACACAAAAAGAAAATGGTGTGTCAGAAAGGATTAATAGGAAAATCATGGAGCATGCACATTGTATGGAATTGCATGCATAATTGCCTTTAAAATTTTTGGGATATGTTATAGATATTGTTTTTTATCTAGTAAATAGAGGGAATTCAAGTTCCTTGGATGATGGTATTCTAGAGGAGGCATGGATAGGTAAGAAGGTAAAATAATCATTTCTAATGACTTTCTTTTGGTTGTGAACCATTTTTCCACATTAATAAAGAAAACAAGAAAAGCTTGAGGAAAAATAAAAGAAGTGTACCTTCACTGGATATGGTGCTAACGATTTGGTTACCTCTTATATGCTTATGAAAATCATAAAATCATTAGGAGTAGATATGTGGTATTCAATGAAAGGGTATTGTAGAAATATCAATTGCAGGGAAAGAAACAAGAAAAATAAAACATTGAATACACAATGCTTAATGAGATCACAAAAAAAGTAAAGTCAAAGGTGCTAGGAGATCATATTGTTCAACAACAACAAAAACATCAAGAACAACACAAATATTATCAACAACATGCAAATCAAACTCTTGCTAGTGTTGTTAGAATATCTACTAGGTTAATTAGACCCGCTGAATGATATTCTCCTTCATTTTATTATGTATTGTTGAATGATTCTGGTGAACCAAAAGGATATGAAGAAGAAATGTAGGTACAAACTAGGAAGAAGTGGGAGCAAGCCATGAAATAATATATGGACTCCTTGGTACATAACGAGACTTGGGACTTAGTCAGGTTGCTTGTAGGTAAAACAACATTGCAGAATAAACAGGTTTATAGGTTGAAGGAAGAAGATGGTGGTAAAAAGAGGTACAAGGATAGACTTATTGTGAAGGGGTTTGCACAAAATAAATGCATATAATTTGATGAATTTTTTTTTCCTATTATTAAAATGACTTCAATTATAATTGTTTTGAGTCTAGTGGTAGAAAAATATTTGCGTATTAAACAGTTAGATGTAAAGGAATCCTTTCTCCACGGGGATTTGGAGGAAGAGACCTATATTCAACATCCACAAGGGTATGAGGTCAAAGGGAAGAATAATTAGTGTGCAAGTTGAAGAAGAGATTGTATGGATTAAAACAGGCTCCAAGGAAATGGTATCTAAAATTTTACAGGTTTATATCTGAACAAGGTTATACTAGATGTAATTCTAACCACTATGTTTATCTTAAGAAACGAAATGACGACGAATCTATTGTATTGCTATTGTATGTAGATGACATGCTTGTTTCAAGGTATAACATGCATGAAATAAATGCACTCAAAGGAAAACTTGCTAATTCATTTGCAATGAAGGATTTGGGTGTTATAAAGAAAATCCTTGGTACGAGAATAACTAGAGATAGGAAAAATCAAAAATTAACATTGTATCAAAGCAAGTACATAGAAAAGGTGTTGGAAAGATTTAATATGTAGAATGCAAAAAAATTTAGTACACCTTTGGCCAACCATTTCAAAATAAGTAAGGAGATGTGTCCCAAGACCTAGGAAGAGGTGGATTATATGTCTTAAGTTCCATATGCATCAGTAGTTGGAAGCTTAATGTATGTAATGGTGTGCACAAGACCCGATATAGCACATGTAGTGGGAATTGTGAGCATGTATATGAACAATCCAGGAAAGAGAATTGGATGGAAGTGAAGTGGATTCTTAGGAATTTGAGAGATACCACTAATAATTCATTATGTTTTGGAGGTTCAAACACTATTTTATATAGATATGTTGATGCATATATGGTAGGTGAGAGAGAAAATAGGAGGAGCACCACAGGGTATGTGTTTACTTTAGGTGGAACAACTGTCAGTTGGGTTTCAAAAATGAAAAACATTGTTACACTTTCAACAACGAAAGCGAAGTATGTTGCTGCTATAGAGGCTATTAAACACATGATTTGGTTACAAAAGTTTATTGATGAATTGGGAAAGAAGTAGGAGATTGATAGGTTATACAGTGACAAATAGAGTGCCATGCATCTTGCAAAGAACTCAACATTTCATTCCAAAAATAAAAATATACAACTTAGGTACCATTTCATATGGTCAGTTTTGGAAGATAGACATTTGAAGCTGGAAAAGATACAAATTATCTATAATCTTGAAAATATGTTAATAAAGGTTGTAACAAGGGAGAAACTGAGTTTCTGCTCAGTTTCAATTGGTCTTCAAGTATGATGGTAAAGATGAGAAACAACCACGCCCAAGTTGAAACATTTTCCAACAAGTGAAGCAGTGGTGGAGTTGCTATAATCAATCTCCAAGTGGGATATTGTTTGGTGTGGAGCCTAATTATCTTCCTAATTCAGAGGTTTTGTTTAAGCCACGTTTAGATCCAAGTCCCCGAAAAGGGTTTGTGGGGGGGCTTTAACCCTCACTAGGAGCACTTATAAGGGGGTTGAAAACAATTATTTGGAGCCCCCCTGATTTGTATATAAAACTGCTTGAGGAATGTAAAATTTTCAAGTGATTAATTAGGGTTTTTAAGCCTCATATGTCAAATTCATAAACACATAAACATGAATTAAAAGTTCAGTTTTTGTAGACAAAATGAGACAACATCACCATAAAAACAAACACAAAACAACAAATGATGAAGGAGTTCACCCCTTGTGGGATGAATCTCCTAGTCTAGCTTCCAGTGGTTGGGCCTCTTTCATTATGCTAAAAAAATGGTGTTTACATCAAGTTATAGTGCTAAAATTGCTTCAACAATAGATTTAATGGTTTCAAAATTGTCAAAAACCCATGTTTAGAATATTATTCTCCCCAAAAGTCCGAAAATTGCAAAATTTGTCATCTCCCAAAGTTCTCCTACTGTTCGTTATGCAAATTCCCCTTTTTTCAGCCCGAGGCGACAAATTGCGCCCTTTTTGGAAACTTGGGGCAATATTTTGGCCTGATGCCAGTGGGATTCCCACTGCCAAGGAGGAAAAATGTTTCCTCCTTAATTGCACCAGTGAGGCCTCATACCTGTCTACAAACTTGCTACGTTGCGTATTTTCCACTGTTGATTTCGCATTTTCCCATCGGAGCTGAGTGCTAACCGTAGCGTTTAATGATGGGGCAGCTGCATTCACATATGGTGGCAGTTTGGAGATAGGGTTAGCGGAAACCTACCTCATGTAGGTTCTGCTATCAGTCGATGGTTTCCTGAACTGACATCAAACCTTACTATGATATGTTCACATGTGGACACTGCCTCCAACTGCCACAGTTACTGCCTAAACCCCACTGTATACACCTTTGCACATAAACTGTTTGCTAACTATTATGCAAAACCGTAGCATTAAACTAGGCCACCCGCCATGTGAACACCTACTTTCCGGAGTTAACATCGTCATGACATGACTTAGTTAATGCTTTTGGTTGAACTTTGGTTATGTTGGTTTATGTATATTCAAATCTCCGCCGAATACATACATGCAAAAAATTTGGTATTGTGGGTTTGTAACATAGGTTTGTTGGTTAATAAATCCGATGATACAATTTATTCCCAAAAATTTGGTAATGTGGGTTTAACATAAAACATTTCGGGCCGGGGTTAGCCCCTGACCCTGGTTTGCAGACTAGGTTTGGGGGTTAATCCCGGTCCCAACCCCTGATTCCAAATGTATTAAACTTTATATTGTAGTGGGAACCTATGATGTTAAAACCAAATGTAGCGTAGATGGTCGGAGACATTTCTGTGTTGTTGGAGGTCTCGAGATCGATCCCCAGGGTTGCTACTCATCCTTACCAAAATTTTGGTGGCCACCAGGAGGCCACGTGGCTACCTCTAGTTGGCCAACGTGGTCCCTCCTAGTTGGTACACTTCACCAACCAAATGAACCAATAAAAACCACCCATTTCTGAGCCAATAGAATTGTGACAAATGGAAAACTGTGATAGGGCGATGGTGAACAATCAACATGTACAGTCAGGGTCTAATCATCAATACAGGTTGCTGACTATGAAACCATGCACCCAAAAACCATTTTTTTTTTTTATGTTTCCACAAAAGAAAAAAAATCAATTACAAGATCATATGGTTTCGGTTTTTCGCATAACAAGTTGCACCGAATTCAGAACAATGAGATCTACACGATTGTTATGGTTTCAAGCCATTCTGACAACTTTGAATTTTGAGCATAAAATTGATTCACCAGATCATTCCTCCCCACTGGAAGCTTTTGGACCTCAAAAATCTCTTTATTCATCAACAAATAGATGAGGGAACAACTCCCTCATCCTTCCAATCTCAATCCACTGAAAATTTCTTGAATGCGGCATTTTTAGATTTTCATGAAAACTGATCATTTTCCCTAATTTTGGAAACATTGCTTTACTGTTGTAGGTACCATCTTTCTGCAATTTCCCATAATATGAAGAAAAAAAATAGTCCTTGAAGGAACAAACACATTCCCTCCTCAGTCATTAATCAAAGGAAACTTAAACATATTCAATTTCTTCTCACCTTGAACATTGTCGACATGACGATGCTTGATATGTCTAGTCTTGCGCTTGGCTCAACCCTTGACCAAATGTGATCGCCATCGCCATGCAACATCCCATTTCAACGAAAACACTTTGTGAAACCCACAAGAAATTTTTTTGGACCCAATGCCTTATTTTTCAAATGTCTTTGGAAATTTCTCTTTGACCTTTCAACTCTCTAGCACTGGAATCTTGTTCATATCATTGTGCAACAATGATGTATGCTGTTGCAATTTTACCTCATCTTGTTTACCTAATTTAGAAGGAAACATGTTAGAATCCTGAAACATATTATAAAAACCATTAGCATCCTCAATTAAATCACATTTTTAATTTGATGCATTTCCTTGAAAGGCCTCATTCACAACATCTTTATGCTTGAACATTAACAAAGCAAAATTATGACTAGCATTCATAATTCTCTTCATTTGTCCAACATTCATAAGAGACAAACTCATATTCTTACTATGTGATATAATAATGTACTCAATCCCATTCTTGAACAAGTGATACTTATTCTCATATCAATGAAATATTTCTCTCCTATCATAAAGATATGGGCTTCCCAAAACTATAGCACAAATATCAAGCATAATTACATCAAGTTCAACTTCATCAAGAAAGTTTTCAGTGATTGAAAATCTAATTATGCACCTCCTTGTAACCCACAATTTTGCATTCATACATACCCAACCTAAAGGATAGAGTCTAGGATGTGGAATGGTTTCTAAATTTAACTTCTTGACAATGTCCTCTGAAATAAGGTTTGCTTGTGAACCACTATCAAACAATATGTCAATCTTGGTATGTTTTGAAACAACCCTAATATGGAAAATCTCAATCATTTTTTCTTCATCTTTATTATCATTAATAAAACTTGAGGAACTAGTACTTGCTATGTTCTTACCTTTCAAACCCATCACTATGATATTTGTTTCATCTCCAGAATCAGAAACTAAATCACGATGTATTGTTGCAGTTGTCTTCTCCTTCTCCTTGTTTTTCAATTTCTTGTGTCTATTTTGTGGATGAAGTTTCCAACCATGATATTCTTCATGTCCATATTTGGAACAGTGTTTGCATGTGAGTTTTTCTGTCTCCAACTTTATGGAGGCATTCTTCTTTCCTTTACCCTTGAACTTACCCTTTCCTTTCTCTCTAGACTCAAAGGTATTCTCACTTGTCTCATCTGAAACATGTTTCCCTCTTGCCTCTAGATGTGTCGCTTGAACACAAAATTCATCTAAAATTGTAGGGTTAAACATGAGAATAGTATGTCTTATGTAACTATGCAAACCTCAAATGTATTTTAACAAAGTTTCTTGAGATGTCAAATCTACACCCAAAATTAGTGATCTTCTCCTAAATTGTTGAGTATAGCTTTGCACACTTTGTAAGTTTCGTTGCCTAAAGTTTTTCCAGTCCATTATAGCCTTTTTCATGTATGCTAATGGATAAAATTTTCTTCTCAAGGAAAAAAAAAAATCATTCCAAGAGGTTAAGACCTTACCATGTTTCTTCATGTCCTCTTGAGTTTTGGGTTCCCACCAAATAAGTGTTGCACTCTCCAATCTTAAAGAAGCAAGCTGAATGTTGGTGTCATCATAGTTGATCCTTTGTATCCTGCAATACACTTCAAGCTGATGTACCCAATTATCTAATATTTCAAAATTTTCCTCTCCATCACACATAGTCAAATCAAAATTTATGCCAAGTTTTAGAAATGGAGTTTTACCATGACCTTTTGGAGAATGTGGAGGTGTTTGTGAAGGGATTGTTGTGGAAAAAGATGATGGTGAAGATGGTGGTGAGGATGGAGGTGAAGATAATGGTGGTGTCAAAGGTGGTTTTTCACCATTCCCATTACCTTTTGGAGTCTTGCCTCCATATCCTCCATCTCCTTTTGAAGACTTATCTCCCTTTGGAGGATTGGAGCTCTCACCTTTCAACCTTGTGTTTCTCTCCTCATAGATAAATTTCACCATTTGTTTCATATAAAATAATGTTTTTTTGAAAGTCTTTTCATCTTCTAACTTATTATCAGGATCTCCTTCATGTGATATACTTGCTGAAGCTTCATTTACAATTTGAGGTGAAATTTGTGGTGGAGATTGTGGCAAACTTGCTGTCCTTTTCCTTGACCTAACTTGAGGACTTGCAACCACAATATTTCCTTCGCCTCTCTTGAGCTTCAATCATGTAAGCATCAGAAACACTTGCAAATAAATTAGACCCTCACAACAAGAAATAAACTTAAGCTCTGATACCAAACTGATCTGTATATAAAACTGCTTGAGGAATGTAAAATTTTGCAAGTGATCAATTATGGTTTTTAAGCCTCATATGTAAAATTCATAAACACATAAAAATGAATTAAAAGTTTAGTTTTTGCATAAAACATGATACAAAATCACCATAAAAACAAACATAAAACAACAAATGATGAAGGAGTTCACCCCTCGTGGGCTACATCTCCTAGTCCAGCTTCCAATGGTTGGGCCTCTTTAATTATTCTAAACCAATGGTGTTTACATTAAGTTACAATGCTCAAATGGCTTCATAATTGTAAAATTTCCATGTTTAGCCTCTTTATGCTCCCAAAAAGGCCAAAAAATGCAAAATTTATCATCTCCCAAAGTTCTGCTATTCGTTCTACAAATTCCCCTTTTTCTGGCCATAGGCGACAAATTGTGCCTTTTTCAGCAACGTGGGGCAACATTTTGGCCCGGCGCCAGCGGGATTCCTTCCGGAAAGGAGGAAAAGTATCACCTCCTTAATTACATCGGTGAGGCCCCATACCCGGCTACAAACCCACCAAGTCATTTATTTTCTGCCGTTGATCTCGCATTTTCCCGTCGGATCTCAGTGCTAACCGTAGCATTTAATGTTGGGACAGTTACGTTCACATATGGTGGCAGTTTGGAGATAGGTTTAGTGGAACCCTGCCCCAGGTAGGTTCCACTACCCGTCAGTGGTTTCCTCACCTGCCATCAATCCTTACTACGACATGTTCACATGTGGACGATGCCTCCAACCGCCATGATTACTGCCTAAACCTTGCTATATACACCTTGGCACATAAATTGTTTACTAACTGTTATCCAAAACTGTAGCTTTAAACTGTGCCACCCACCATGTGATAACCTGCTTGCTAGAGTTACATCTCTGCATCATAACTTGGTAATGGTTTGGGTTTGAACTTTTGTTATGTTAGTTTATGTATATTCAAATCTCTGTCAAATACATACATGCAACAAACTTTGGTATTGTGGGTTTATAACATAGGTTTGTTGGTTAATAACTCCACTGATACAATGTATGCCCAAAAATTTTGTAATGTGGGTTTAACATAGAACATGTTGGGCTGGGGTTAGCTCCTAACCCTGTTCTGCGGACCAGGGTCGGGGTATAACCCTTGTCCCAACCCCTGATGCCAAATGTATTAAAATTTATATTGCAGTGGGAACCTATGAGGTTTTGAACCAAATACATTTTTGTGTTGTTGGAGGTCTCGATTTCAATCCCCGGGGCTGCTGCTCAGCCTTACCAAAATTTTGGTGGCCACCAAGAGGCCACGTGGCTGCCTCTGGTTGGTCCAAGTGGTCCCTCCTTGTTGGTCCACTTCACCAACCAAATGAACCAATAAAAACCACCCATTTTTGAGGTAAAGTAATTGTGACAAATGGAAAACTATGATAGGCTGATGGTGAACAGTCAACACATATAGTCAGGGTCCATTAAGTAGTACAGACTACTGACTGTGCAACCCTATACCCAAAAACCAAATTTTATTTCCACAAAGGAATATAACTCAATTATAGGAACATACGGTGTCAGTTTTCGTGAAACGAGTTGCGCCAAATTTATAATGACGAGATCTACACATTCTAGTTTCAGGTCATTTCGACAACTTTGAATTTTGAGCATAAAATTGATCCACCGGATCACTCCCTTGGTGGGGGTTTGGGGGCAGCACCCCCAAACCAAAAATCAGATGAAAATTTCCTTGTAAAATATTGTAATTTAATAGTCAATATGGGCCATTCATTGGGAGAAAGATATGACAATAGAAGTTATGTTAATTTAGGTTTTTTTTTTTTTTTTGCCCCTCGAAGGCAACCCTTGGTTTATATGAGGGAATTATATTACGGTTACCATGTATATTTGTGTCTCTCTTGTTTATGCTTTTTTCTGTTTATGTTTCTACAATATTTTATGTGTTCCATTGCTTTATTATTAAATTTCTAACATGCTTGTGGCTTCGATGGGTTGTACTGGGTTGCTCCACCTTGGATCTATCCTTTTTTCTATGGCTTAGAGGTTCCTTTTCCTTGCTTCGAATTCACAAATCCAAAGTCTCACCTCTTCTGTTTAAATTTATGTTCGATCATCACAACATATTGGTAAGTTGTGCCAAGCGAGGGGATGTCTAGGAACTCCTTTTCTGCTTGGATGTATTTTTGTAGACAACCACAGTACTTGAGTATGATATTCCACTTAGAATCCTTGATATCCAACTTCTTGCATAGGGTATGGAAAATGTTTATGAACTTGAGCACATTTTAGTCCCTTTCCTATTGTAGTTTCAATCCACCTTATGTACTTATCTTCATAGCTCCCGATAGGGTAATATTATTCCTTGATGATATCTCGAAAAGTGTTCCAAGAGGGTGTTGCTGAAAATAGTGAGAGTTCCTCCTCATCCATACTCACACTAAGTTTCCCACCAGTTCTTGACATGGGGGTCTACTTTGAGGATTCCAAAAGTAATATTTTTCCTATTGGAAATATTATGGACCGAAAAAATCATTCCATTAGATTTAACCATTTATCTAGGGCATCTTCATCTATATGGCCTTTAAATTTATGAATGTCAAAGTTAACTTGTACCTTAAAGGGGGCAGTGCCACTCAAGTGTTTGTTGGATGATGATGCTTCGCCCACTGATACCCACCAAAGAATCTGGTAAAAATTGTCCATCATCTCATTCCTTTATCGCTCTAGGGCCTCTTTGAGCAACATTTTGAAAGGATCTCCTACTCCCTCATCTTTATTTTCTTCTACCATGGGAGTTCGTCATGGTTGTCGATGCTAGTATTGCAAGGGTTCAACCAGTTCAAGTCCCAACTCCTTATACTGCTAAAATTAGAAAGTATGCTGGAAAATAGGAAACTGAAAGGAAACAATGCTGGGGTCCAAGTGGAGTAGGTGGGTGACCACTAATATCCACCTGGATCACCCATAAGGTGAGATTCTTAGTCAAGTTACTCTTTGCTCCAATTGATGTTGCAACTATTTCTTCACTTCATCCACTTCTAATAGAGTATGTATGTATAGTTCTAGGTTCATGTATAAGTAGTCAGGTAAAAATTTTATTACATGTTCCACTTCCCTCTCCTATGGTTACTATTTAGGCTCATGGAACACTTCTATATACATTTACAAGAGCTCCTCTAAATGGTGTTTCTAATCTTTAGTACCTCCTTTCACATGCCTTTACCTTGACCAATTCATCCCCTTGCTACTTCTATCTTAAGAAGAGCAACACAAACTTCATATTCAAAATAATTAGTTTCTTTCCTTGGTTAGAAATTACTAAAGGGACCATGGATTTAACTTTGTGTGCCTAGATAATGAAAGAATTCCCATCCTTGGTAAATATTGGTTTTCTCTCCTTATAAATATCACATCCCTGATGTACATGTGATAGATTCTAAACACTACATTGCACACATCAAGTGGTTGTACATCTACCTCCACTTCATCAATATAGTTTTCATTTATATAAAAAATGATCTTACATTGCATAATGACCATGATATTGGCATCCTTATTTATCAATTCGATAGGTTTGTGAAAATATGGTCATGCACTACTAATGGAAACTTATTTACTAAATACTCTTTAGGATATTTAAACACTTAATTGTTAGTTAAGTTCAACGTGGTCTAATGAATATTTAGGTGAAGTGTGATTCTTTATTGTGATTATATAGCTAATCAATTTGATGGTCATTATTATGTACTAAACATAAATTGATCCAATAGTTAATATTCTCCCTTGATACTATTGGCACTTGAATTGTGGATTAACAATTGATTGGTCAATGATATTTATTTAAATATGACAGATGGCCATTTACTATTTAAGTGAGAGATTTTCATGTCATATATTTTATTTTTTCATTAATATATTGTGTCAAGTGGTTGTATTAGCTGTGGACTATTTCCCACTATGAAGGTTTTAACTATGTAAACATTGGTATACTGATCTCCTTAGATATTTTGACTTATGTGGATATACTATATTCCTCATACATTGTATCAAATCTCCTATGAGGATCCAATCACATTTTTAATTAATATCCTAAACTTGTGTCATTGCGTGTAATAAAGAACTTATATATTATGTTGTTTCTGAACATTTTTAGGCCAACTAAACCATTCTAATACATCAAAAGTGTTTTTCCTAATTGGAACCCCTTTCCATTTTAGTTAAAAGGGTTTCTATTTTCCTAGGATATAATCATTTATTGGATCTAAAGGTATTCACTTTTGGTTTTTTTTTTTTTTGGTTCTAATTTATCATTTTTCTTTTCTTTATATTGATGGGTTTCTTCATTTCCAAATTGCGTATGCTCTTTTCCTTGTGCCTCATGAGGTCTTTTATAATGAAAAACATTGAGGAAAGTATTTTCTAACTACATATGTTCTTTCCCTTATGCCTTATGCAATCATAGAAAATAAAAATAGAGAGAAAAGTTGCATTTTTATTTTTTATTTTTTATAGATTAACAAAAATATAACTTTGAGATTATAAAGTTTCGTTTTTTAAAGTTAATTTTTTGTGTGTGAATTGGTGTTTGCAGTTGTCCATATGTAAAAACATATAATTTTGGGGCAAACACTTATTTTGAGAAAACCTAGCTTAAATGAGAAAATACAATTCTTCTTCCTTTTTAACATTTATATATTTTTTATAATAATTCATTCGGTTGAATGTTACTTTATGAAAATAGAAGTCTTGAGTTGAAGTATTTCTTTATTATTATTATTATTATTATTTTTATAAAAATTCATGCAACTTAAGTTATAAAATATTTTTTTAATATAAAAATATATTTTATTAAGTTATAAAAGTAAAACACTTAAAGTCCTAAGGTCACTTTATTAGTCTTTTTAATTTTTTTTTATATAACTATATGTTATAAAGTAACTTTATTGTAAAAATGATGTTCACTTATTTTATAAAAGTGAGTCACTCAAGTATAGAGGAGGTAGTGCATATAGAATTATACAACAAGCATGTATATCATGGATTCAATCTTATCTAACAATTAACTAAAGTTAAATACTGAATCGCTTCTGTTAGCACTCAAATCTACCTCAGGCTGAAATGAAGTAAAACTCAAGGCTACATCAAACCACGCTCAGCCTCGTAGCTAGCCCTACGAGGACAGGAGAGGGCTCTCTCCGTCAATCTCGATAAAATGCGCAATAGGATGCGAGATGACTTACAATAGGAACTGATTTTAGGCTAGTAAAGAGATAGGTATGTTTGATTTTTTGATTTTTGGGTTTTCGCTGGAGAAATGGGAAAACAAATTTTGGGTCCAGGGATAAGGTCAGACCTTTGCAGATTTCGAGTTGGGGCGAGGTAGGTGAATGTCTTGATGCTTTAAAATGGATATATGGATAGATTAGACCGACGAGGAGCTCAAGAGGGCAAAGAAGAACTTGGATCCTCTCCAAACAGCTGAAAACATATAGAACTAACTGAATTCAAAGGCCAAGCACTGTAAACAATGGATTCAACCTTATTCACTCATTCAATTTAGTTCAGAAGCATAATGAAAGTGGCATACATTAAACATGGAGAAACTTATAGTAAACAAAGAAGAAACACCATCAAGAACAGAACACCACAAGGATCCCAACAAGTGCCGCAAAACCCCTGATCTTTCCTTAGCCAAAATATGAAAAATATGTACAATGATATCAAAAGTCTCCCAAGAGTCCAACCTGTAGAATGCCTCAGAAATTACAATATATAGATCACTCTAACACTTTTCCCCACCTCTAGGGGTCGAATTCCCTCTTCAGGGATCAGTTTCAACCAATTCTAATCATGGAACTACAATCTAGGCAGCTAACAACTTGCCTCTAAAAGAGTGGAAACTGATCCATTACATGATTTTTTACCCTTTTGAGAGTGAATCTTCTAGAAGAGATAAAAATAAGCCAAAGTTACATGACAAACATGAATTTACATCATAAAAACCCAAAATTTCTATCCACAAGCAAAACTGGTCCATACTAGGCGAAAAACTGAGCTGGCAGCTGAAAATTCAGGAAAAAATCCAAGTGGGTCGCTCTTGAGCCGAGTGGGTCGCTCATTTTCCAGGCTGAATTTGAGGTACTTCCCGGCATCCAAATTGAGCTCATGATAGCTCGTTGGAAAGCCCTGGATGTTGACTATCCAACCCAAGTAGAATTTCTGAATTTGGAGCTCATTTGACCCTCCAAAACCTCATTCTCCCAGAGGTACTCCCTGCTGGTGCAAAAGGTGGCAGCAAGGTGATTTTCATGGTGTTTTTGAGCTTTTTGACCATCCAGATTTTGATGAAATGCTAAGTTGACTTCAGAGGATGCATAACTAACCATGAAAAATCCAAAAATGTAAAAATTTCCTCCAGCAAGTGTCCCAAAAAAAAGTGAGCGCATGAGCGCGCGACCCGCTTAACTGCAAAACCTGTTTTTTTGACCCAAAAATTTGAAAATGACAAAATTTTCTCCGAATTTGCCCAAATTCGGAGCGGAGGTCCTCCATCATGTGTCCTACCCAGTCAATGAAGCCTCGGCCAAAATCCGAAGTGGATTAGGCCTTTTCTGCCGTCTAAGTGCCTTGCGCAACCTCCTCTTCATGATCTTCATTCTCGCTTTGCACACATGCATGCGAGCCCAATAATGGCCTTTCATGTGGCGAAGCATGTCTTTGTCTCGATTGGCCTTCGCCAATAATTTCTCCAGATGGATATTCACACGCGTGAGTACAGTATCTCTGTCAGCTGGTGTCATGTCACCGGGTCTCTTTCGATTCCACTGTCTGTCCTCACGGATTTGGCGCACCTCATAAAATGTGAGCTCATCCTCAAGCCGTTTGTTGCGCTGCTCCAAATAGTTAATCACCCACTGAGCCTTCTGCAATTGGTCTTTCAGCTGGTCATTCTCGGCCCTTTGCTCCTGGATGACTTCCCTCAGCTTCGAGCTAGGGGAGCTCGTATCAACATCAATGACTGTCAAATCTGTGTCCCGGCCTCCTGATGGGCCCTCATCATGCATGGGCCTCTTGCCCCTGTCCTGTACCTGTACCTGCACTGAAGAAGAAGGCGAGACCCCTTCCACATCATGTGGAGATAATACTCGCTGTGTTGATGAAGTCGGCAAGACCCCTTCCACCTCACGTGGAGATAATACTCGCCGTGTCGCCGCAAATAAGGCCCTGTGGCCTCGCTGATATGTCTGAACCAAAGGAGTGTTGATATGCTCAACCTCAAGCATGTCCGGCTGGTGTGAAGGCTCTCCTGCATCATGAACTGTCTCGAGAAGCGGCTGTGGCACTCTGAAAAAGTCTCTAGAAATGAAATCCTCCCAAGTGATGCCCTGCTCTGCCAACTGATGCGACACCATGATCTTGATAAAAGCGAAATGGTATATACTCCTGTACTGCTGCACTGGGCTTGTCTTCTTCTGCACAAACATCACCATCCTCTCTATGTTGCGGTATATGAAATACGGAATATTCATCATACGTACCCTTGTGAAGTGCATCAACAAACGAATATGGTACGCAAAAAGACGAGCATACCTGCCCTCACAACTAAAATACTGAATGATGAGCTTCATCAGCGGTGCATACTCATCTCTCAAGAATCTGAATGGAAAAACTCTGCTCAAGTAACCCATATATCCAGTTTTAATATATGGCTCATAGTGAAATTTCTCTAATTGTTGACCCTTGTTCCATTCCTCGCCCATGTTTGGTATACCAGTGGCTTGAGCAATAGTCAAGGGTGATACAATGAAATCAACCCCAACAAGGCTTACCCGACCATCCCGTAAATGAAGAACAAACAGACGGGCCAATTCACGATGAGGCCGGGTTTGTGCAACCATCTCACAAAATCTGAAACATGACAAGTATCGAAAAAAATCCATAGCTAATGGACATGCCTGCAACCGAGCCAAAGAAGTAGGCTCCTCTCTGCGATGATTACCACTTCTGTTATCTCTGTGAGACCCCCGTGGCACATTGCCTTCAGTCACCGAATCACTGCCTGACCCTAGCTCATACTCTGACTCTGTCTCTGACATGGCTCTGGCCAAGCTATTGGCACTATGTATACTGATATGAAAGCAGTGCAAACAAAGTTATGATGTGTGTTTCAACACCCAACAAATATCCCCACCGTCAAAACACCATAAGGAAACAAACAATGATAATATCTCTGTTTTAAGTGGATTGAAAAAGAGGCACAGCCTCTGATTTAAATGCAAGTGAAACTTGACCAAAGGGAGCAGGCAGCCTCTAGAATATTGAGCAAATCTTGTCAAAGGGAGCACAGCATCATATGAATGTGTTTGTCTATGAGCAATAACAACAGAGTTATAAGTGTCAATGGGCAGTGAAACAGAGTTATGAGAATGTTTTTATCATAGGGCAGTGAGACACAATATAACCATAGTCACCATGGAACAAAAGTCTTGAACATGGTAAAGTAATAACAATGACCACAATGATATAATGGGTATGAGAATAATGGGGTTTTGAAAATATATGCAAGGGTGGATATATCACTGATATAAGATAGGAGAAAAACTCATGCAACCATCCATATTCATTTAAAAACCTGAAGAACAATACTGCCATGACTGTAAGGTTTAAATCCTCCATTTCAAGTGTTTGAAATCATCAATGATGCCACCAACACATTAAAAACCATTGAGCAATTGTTAAAAACCTGTTTGAAGGCCGTTGGGGGCGATCCCAAACGAAACTGGGCGCTCAAATCGATTTTCCGGACTTCTGTTGGCGAGTGGGTCGCTTTCCTCCAAGTGGGTCGCTCTGCCCAAGTGGGTCACTCGCGTTGTAATTTTGCACTGCGAAAATCACCCAAGTGGGTCGCTCTGCCCAGGTGGGTCGCTCGCGCCCAAGTGGGTCGCTCGAGCTCCAAAACCCTGTCAACGATGTTTCAAAACTTGAATTCGGCCCTCCAACTCCAAATCTCGATTTGTATGCTGTAGATTGGTGAAAATGAAATTTGTTTGGCTTTTTATATATGATGCAAATATCTTCCACAATCAGATTTGATTCAAATCTAATTGATAACCCATATTACAATGTTTTTGTAATTTCACATTTGGCTTTTTAATACAATCTCCTTTTGGCTTTTCTGAGCTCAGATTTGATGATTTTGCTGTCTTCTTGCAGGGGTATGGCTATTTAGCTAAGGAAAATACCAGAGGTCTGCTTTGACATTTTCTTCTTGGTGAAATAAGCACAATTTATTACAAAAATAATAATGAACAATTTCTAGTTCCAAAACAGAGTTTTGGACTAGAAATGTTTTTTTTTTTTAAAATGCTGATGATAATAAAACAAAAAATCACAATATGCGGAACCTTCCTCACCCTGCAGGCTTTATGACTGGTATACAAATGACTCAAAAACCCTAGACACTAGGACCAAAGACACTTATTGACATTTTAATGACCAAAAATGAAATGACAATGACTTTGAGTGATTTTTTGAGGAAATTTTTAAAATAGCACTGCAGGTGTAAACATGAGGAAACATAAGACAACAGACCCCTTCGTCAGTCCATGGCATGCTCCTAGCGAAATGCAACGAAGTGGAACAAGCGAGACACCTAAAAATGAATATGCAAAAGACGAAATGATCACTGACGGAGGGCTGTAAGGGCCGACTCTAACATTGGCTCCAATGGGGATGGTGGCTCCATGGAGATGCCAAGAACGGCAGATCTCTGGGGGTGTCAGACAGTGCCTCTCATCCATTGGGCGATGGAATCATTATTTCAACTGACAAAACAAACTTTGGACAATTTTATTGACTGCAGATTTGACTAACGACGGACTGCAATTGGACCAAAACTGACATGACCCAAACTGACCTAACTTTGAAACTTAAAAGACTGATACAACTAACTTGACAATTTCAAACCAACCAACCTCTATCCCCAGAATTATAGCCTTCGCTCCGGGCCCCAGACTGAAAATGAGAGATCAGTGCACACTTGCAACGAAACAAAATTAAAATGATATATACAATGACAATGAGATCAGCATCAAGTACTCAGAAATAATAGCGCTTCAGCAACCGACCATTGATCGGTCCTCTAGGACAATCATCTCCATTCATTTCTTTGAGAAGAAATGCATTCTGACCCCGATAAGCTGCAATCTTGAAAGGACCCTTCCACAGATTTTCAAATTTGCCGTGCTTTCCCTTATCTTCATTCCGAGCATCCCATTTCAAAACTACCTCATCCAACTGAAACTTATCTGCTTTCGCCTTTCTGTCGTAGATCTTCTTTATGCGCTCCTGCAACTTGAAAGTATTTTGAAATAACTCCTCTCGTGTCTGCTGTAAATGAATCATCTGATTAATCCTCCGCTGCATAGGATCTTCCTCACTTCCAGCCTCCTGAAGCAATTTGACCACCGGGACAGCAAGTGAAGTAGGAAAAACCGTATCCGTTCCATACACCAACTCGAAAGGAGACATGCCAATAGACTTCTTCTGACTTACCCTATCAGCCCACAATGCATTCACTAACTTCTTGTGCCAGGCCTTTTTGTTGATTTCCAGCAATTTCTTAATGATATTCACCAAGGATTTATTTGAAGATTCCGCCAAGCCATTTCCTTGCGGATGGTAGGCGGTCGAATGTCCCAAGGTAATATTGTACTTAAGCAAAAATCAACCATCCTCTTAGACTTAAAGGCTGCTGCATTATCTGTGATTATTTTACTAGGACACCCAAAACATGACAGAATATTGTTTTCAAGAAAAGAAATAATTACCGCATCAGTGGCCTGTCGAGTGGGAATTGCCTCAATCCACTTCATGAAGTAGTCTGTAGCTGTCAAGATCCATCTGTGCTGTCCGGAAGATGCTGGGTGGATTTCCCCGATAAAATCCAATCCCCACTGCTGGAATGGTGCACTAACTTCAATTGGTTTTAGAGGCAAAGGCTGTAGTTTCTGCTTCCCTTCGAAAATTTGACACTCATGACAATTTTTAACAGCTTTGAACACATCAGAAAACAAAGAAGGCCAATAATACCCTGCCCTTAGAATCTTATTCGTTGTGGTCTTCCAAAACAAATGACCTCCACAGTCACCTTTGTGAAAATCCTCCAAAACTCTTTGAGCTTCCTCCTCTACCAAACAATTCAACAACATACCTCCAGGGTCTTTCCAATATAATGTAGAATTCAAAATGCAGAATTTAGCAGCTCTTAACTTCAATGTTCTACTCTTATTTCTAGGCATCCCGGGCGGTGTAGACAAATTCTGAAGCACGTATAAAATGTCAGCATACCAAGGAGAAGAAACAAAAATATCGGATACCTGAACTGACGTACTTTCCTCTTCTTCATCAGACATGGCAGCAATCAAATTTATGTCTAGAGCATGCAGATTTGTTTCAGCCATGAGCTTGGCGAGTCCTTGTCCTTTGATCAGCTTGGTTGGTTTAATTTCCACATCGTATTCTAACAACGCAGTGATCCACTTACCCCTTCTTCCCTCTGGATCTGCCTGTACCAAAACATCTTTAACTGCTGCGTTAGGAACATATGCTATAATATGGGAATGAAATATGTACACACGGAAGTCTTTCAAAGCCTTTACAAGCGCAAGTGCTTGTTTCTCAATAATATTGTACTTCAATGCTCCATCCCTTATGATCCGACTGAAGAAAGCAATGGGCTTCTCAACTCCGTCCCTTTTTTGCATCAAAACAGCTGCCAATGTGTGCTCGGAAGCAAAAGAAAATAAAATGAAGTCCTGTGTGTAATCCGGGCTGATTAAAATAGGGGCTGAGGAAAGAGCTATCTTTACCAAATTAAATGACTTCACCGCCTCTTCTGTCCATTTTACCTGACTGTCCTTTTTCAGCATGTTCGTGATTTCTCTAAGGTGCTCTGCAAGATTTGGAATGAAACGACGCAGAAAATTCATTTTACCATTAAATGACTGTATTTCTTTCTTGTTTCGGGGCTGTTCAATCTGCTGTATGGCTTCAACACGTGCAGGATCAACTCGAATGCCATCTTTCGATATGATGTGGCCAAGGAGCTTTCCTTCATCCATGGCGAAAAGGCTCTTTTTTGGATTCAGCGAAATGCCATATTTTCTGCACTTCTGGAAAACAATTTTCAAATGATATAAATGTTCCTCATCAGAATTGGAAAACACAGTTAAATCATCAAGGTAAACAACCAAAAAAACATCTTTCTCGTTGGCAAAAGCCATGTCCATTGCACGCTGAAAGGTAGCGCCTGCATTCTTTAAACCAAACGGCATCTTTGCATAATGAAATGTTCCCCAAGGAGTGGTGAACGCAGTCTTGTCACGATCATCTTCCTGCACTAAAATCTGATTATAACCCGAGTATCCGTCGAGTAGTGACATCCTTGATGCTCCAACTACTCGTTGCAATATATGATCCATTTTTGGCAGCGGATAATTATCCTTTAATGATACCTTATTTAGATTTCTGAAGTCAATACATAAACGGATCTCACCTGTCTTCTTTCTCACGGGCACCAAGTTTGATATCCAATCTGAAAATCGAATAGGCACAATGATTCCTGACTTATACAACCTATTTACCTCTTTTTCGATTGATGGCAGCAGCTTTGGATTGATCCTCCTCAACTTTTGACGAAAAGGCTTCTGATTTGGTTTGATGGGAATAGTATGCTGAATGATGTTGGTATCATATGTTTTTAGATCTGAATAATCCCACGCAAACGCATCAGAAAATGAAGACAACAATTTCACATATTCTGCCTTTACCTTTGGTGACAATGACTTTGACAATTTTACCATCTTGGGGTTCTCAGCTGTCCCAATATTTACCTCTTCGACACCTTTTTCTGTTGGCCTCAATGTCGGTTTGCGGGCTACATCATCTTGATCAAACAACTCTTCCAAAGGAATCAATCCCTTAGGAATGATATTATCCTTTAATTGTAGCACTTCCATTTGATTTATTTGTATGTCATCACTACCATCATCAAATTCTGTATCTATGGAGGTATCTTTAAACTTACCCTTATTCTGCAGAAATTCACTAATCTCCTCATCATCCTCAAATACTTGCCAACATCGCTGATTGTCTGGAACGGTGGGCCGGTGTTTCACATGTATCTCGAACTTGTTGCTGGAATTCATTGGAATCTTAAGATTGCTTGCTGCCTTAGCAAGTCCATCAGCAACACCATTTTGTATGCGAGGCACACATGTCAAAGTATGATCAGAAAATAACTTCAGAATGTCTAAAACTGCATTTCGGTAAGCCCTCATGCGAGGATGCTTAGCCTGAAACTCACCTTTAACTTGCTTTATCACTAGTTCTGAATCACCATATACTGCAATCCTTTTCGCTTTCAGCTTCTTGAGAATCTTAAGGCCAGCAATAAGAGCCTCGTATTCCGCTTCATTATTAGAACAGTCAAATGCAAGCTTGTAAGAACACACTCTCACATTGCTCAGAACTCTATCAGGAGCGGAAAATGGACTACGAATCCACACACCAATCCCAGCACCATCACTGCCCACTGCGCCATCAAAATCCATGGTCCAAAGACCATCTTCATCGTCCTCTAAATGCTGAAACTGTACCGGCTCTGTTTTTCCTGTTTGCTGCCCATTGTCTTCAGCTGATTGCTCCATAACCGCTTGTTTTTCTCTTCTTTCTTTTTGCAAAAGTTCTCTAAAATTCTCATTGATTTCTGGTATGTCTTCTGCCTGAACTAATTGACTTTCTATATCATTAAAACTATCAGCAAGCAACACAAATGACTCTAAATCAGTATGTACATAATTCACAGGATGATTGATTGGCTTCTCTTTGCTAGTTATCATGTATTTCATCTTCTGCTCTCGATATAACTTTCTCATTTGACCGAAGACTGGAATTGTAGCATAAGAGAAATCTAACTGAAGTGTACCTTTCAACTTTTCCCCCCAAGATCTTGCAAGGAGCATTCCGAACCGTGGAGGAATGTCGGCAACCACTACATCCATCAAAACATTCTTCGCTGGGATTTGATCTAAACTTAAAACCAAATCTTTGATGAGTCCTATACACTTTACCCGACTGGAATCAAATGAATACAAATCATGATACTCTCTTGTAATGTCTAATCCCAACTTTTCCATGATCGCCTTTGGCATCAAATTGTGCGAAGCACCTGAATCGAGCATAGCATTGTGCAATATATATTCGTGCAACCTCAAACTGATATAAAAAGGAGGAACATTACTGTCAGGAGACTCACCATTTAATGCAGGCCCAAAAATCAATTCCGGCTGATCATCCTCAACATTTACTGTGTCAATCATTGGATCAAAGTTCAGAATTTTAGAGACTTGACTACGGTAGCTGCTGTTCTTCATGATTTCCGTCAAAGGAATAGATATTTTCAGTTTGGAAATTTCATTTTCCAAACTAAATGCTGAAACTTTCTCAACCTCTTTAACCGGAACTTCCTTCTTTTCAGCCTTGTCTTTCACTATGTTTGACTGATTTACCTTCTCAGATGATGATACTTTACTAGATGCGGGATCAATTGTTTCTTTTCCTCTTTTCTGTGGTATCGGTGAATCTGTCTTCGGTGCTGAAGCTTCTTTTCTTTTCTGAATGGGATTTATGGGCACATCTCGATTTCTCAATGAATATTGTTTCTGCTGGGCAGTCAATGCATTCATATATCCCCTTTGGTATTCATCCGACTCTTCCTCTAAATCTGCATCATTTGTTAGGATGAAATCCTCATCTTTCTGAACAACTGAACTTTCTCCATATTCTTCATCCTCAGTGATATAGATAGGAAAATCACCGGGAGTGAAGAAATGATTTTGCTCACCTGACACATCATCATCATCATCGGAATCATGACTCACAAAATTCTGCAAAAGAGGTGTCTTAATCTGCTGTTGGACTGCTGGCTCTTGAGCTCTTTGTTCACGCTGCTTAATTCTGAATTGTGGCTGCTGCTGGCCACGGAAATTTGGATTTCAAAACTGTGTTTCTGATTTGTCGAGATTCATTCTCTTTAAAACCTTTTCCACCTCACGAGTCAAGTGCTGTTCTGATATAGATGTGGAAGGCTCTTCCTTTATTGTCACTCTTTTCTCTGCTTTCAACCGTGCTCTTTTATCATTCAGATTTGCCTCAACACTAACAACGACCTTCTGCATATCTTCTAAAGTAGGTGGATCTCTATCACGAAGGGAATAAGCCATCTCCGGATCAAAGCCATCCGGGAATTTAAGGAGAGCAGACTTTTTAGACGGTCTCAAGTCATCTGGAATTGCATTGTACACCGTATTGAATCTAATAATATAATCCTGAACAGACTCACCAGGATTACGTTTGATGTTTGTATATTCTGAAGTAATCTGCAGCGGATCCTTTTTCATCTCCCATCGATCTAAAAACTGCCTCTGGAGTTCTGCCAATGTAGTGATGCTTCTTTGTGGCAAGGCTCTAAACCATTTTCTTACCTCTCCTCCAAAGGTTTGCACAAAAAGCCTCATACTCACATTCTCTTCATCAATCTCAAAACGATCAAAGAAATCTGCCATATTGTCTACATGCTGTTGTGCAGGAAGACTCTGTGGAGTGCCATCAAATGTTGGGATCTTGCTCTGATAGTCTGCGGGCATATCATTCAACTGCTGTGGTAACACAAGAGGTGCAAAACGAGCAGCCATAGCTCTTGGTGGATTGATGACAATCTGTTGTCGAGGAGACATAGGAGGACTAGGAGCAGTAGGTCTGCGAGATGTATTCAGTGGAGACGGAGGAGAAATTACTATTGATTGCTGATCAGAAAGCTCAGGCTGAACCGAAATGGTAGGGATAAAGGGAGGCTCAGTAGGGATCCGTGAACTAGATGCAATTTCAGATGGTTCAAGAATTTGTGAAGCAGATTCAGTAAATTCAGGAGTGTTAGTATCCACAATAGAATTTTGCAACTGTCTATCCAGGTAATGTGAAACAAATATATATTGCAAATCTTCAGTAAACAATGGATCTGGAACTAATCTTGACAATTCAGTTTCGGAAAAATTTACAAACAAGGATGTTTCAAACTGTGCATCAAAAGGGATTTCATCAACATATATGATTTTCACAGGACAGGATGCAGATCAGGTAAGCACTCTGGAACTCCCAAAACTCAATTGGCTTTCTCTTTCAGAACTTTCTTGACTTCCTTGTTTTCTAAGGGTCCTCGGAATCAGATTTGGATTTTCAAATATTGTTGGTGGATCAGGGTCAGGATTCGCCCTAGTATTCCTTCTTGAAGCTAGTGTATTGATCTTCTCGGGATAAATTTCAAGGAACACAGTCAATTATTTTCAGCCTTTCGACTTCTAGACTCAATCATCCAAAAGGTCTAGAACGAATAAGTATACTGGGGTGATTTACAAATCAAGTACTGAACACACAAGCTTACCGGAGATCAACTGAAGCAGCGTTTATCTACTTCCGCTTATGCATAACAAAAGCGTTTCGAAAGCTACCTGGCGTGACTTCAGACTCCGTCTAAGACTCATGGAACAAACACATCAACAAGAAAACCATTGAGATCTTCCCCAGTATGGTCGCCACTATGTTAGCACTCAAATCTACCTCAGGCTGAAATGAAGTAAAACTCAAGGCTACATCAAACCACGCTCTGCCTCGTAGCTAGCCCTACGAGGACAGGAGAGGGCTCTCTCCGTCAATCTCGAGAAAATAAGCAATAGGATGCGAGATGACTTACAATAAGAACTGATTTTAGGCTAGTAAAGAGATAGGTATGTTTGATTTTTGATTTTTTGGGTTTTCGCTGGAGAAATGGGAAAACAAATTTTGGGTCCTGGGATAAGGTCAGACCTTTGCAGAGTTCAAGTTGGGGCGAGGTAGGTGATGATCTTGATGCTTTAAATTGGATATATGGATAGATTTAGACCGACGAGGAGCTGAAGAGGGCAAAGAAGAACTTGGATCCTCTCCAAACAGCTGAAAACATATAGAACTAACTGAATTCAAAGGCCAAGCACTGTAAACAATGGATTCAACCTAAATCACTCATTCAATTTAGTTCAGAAGCATAATGAAAGGATGGCATACATTAAACATGAAGAAACTTACAGTAAACAAAGGAGAAACATCATCAAGAACAGAACACCACAAGGATCCCAACAAGTGCCGCAAAACCCCTGATCTTTCCTTAGCCAAAAATATGAAAAATATGTACAATGATATCAAAAGTATCCCAAGAGTCCAACCTCTCCAACCCCTGAAAATGATTGAGAAATTACAATATATAGATCACTCTAACACCTTTCCCCACCTCTAGGGGTCGAATTCCCTCTTCAGGGATCAGTTTCAACCACTTCTAATCATGGAACTACAATCTAGGCAGCTAACAACTTGCCTCTAAAAGAGTGGAAACTGATCCATTACATGATTTTTTACTCATTTGAGAGTGAATCTTCTAGAAGAGATAAAAATAAGCCAAAGTTACATGCCAAACATGAATTTACATCAGAAGAACCCAAAAATTCTATCCATAAGCAAAACTGGTCCATACTAGGCGAAAAACTGAGCTGGCAGCTGAAAATTCAGGAAAAATTTCAAGTAGGTCGCTCCTGAGCCGTGTGGGTCGCTCATGTTCCAGGCTGAATTTGAGGTACTTCCCGGCATCCAAATTGAGCTCATGATAGCTCGTTGGAAAGCCCTGGATGTCTACTTTCCAACCCAAGTATAATTTCTGAATTTGGAGCTCATTTGACCCTCCAAAACCTCATTCTCCCAGAGGTACTCCCTGCTGGTGCAAAAGGTGGCAGCAAGGTGGTTTTCATGGTGTTTTTGAGCTTTTTGACCATCCAGATTTCGATGAAATGCTAAGTTGACTTCAGAGGATGCATAAATAACCATGAAAAATCCAAAAATGTAAAAATCTCCTCCAGCAAGTGTCCCAGCAGTGAGTTGGATGAGCGCATGACTCGCTTAACGCAAAACTCCGTTAACTCCAAAAATTTGAAAATGACACTCTTTCTCCGACTTGTCAAATTCGATGAGGTCCTCCATCATGTGTCTTGACCAGTCAATGAAGCCTCGGCCAAAATCCGAAGTGGATTAGGCCTTTTCCGCCGTCGAAGTGCCTTGCGTAACCTCCTCTTCATGATCTTCATCCTCGCTTTGCAAACATGCATGCGAGCCCAGTAATGGCCTTTCATGTGGCGAAGCATGTCTTTGTCGCGATTGGCCTTCGCCAATAGCTTCTCTAGATGTATATTTACCCGAGTGAGTACAGTATCTCGGTCAACTGGTGTCATGTCACCGGGCCTCTTTCGATTCCACTGCCCGTCCTCACGGATTTGGCGCACCTCATAAAATGTGAGCTCACTGGCGCCGTGCTATTGCGTCGGCTTCCAAATAGTTAATCACCCACTCCGAGCCTTCCGCAATTGATCTTTCAGCCGGTCTGGCTCAGCCCTTTGCTCCCGGATGACTTCCCTTTCGAAAGTAGGGGGAGCTGTATCAACATTTAATGACTCCGTCAGTTCTGTGTCCCGGCCTCCGATGGACCCTCATTGGGCGGCATGGGCCTCTTGCCCGCTCCAGACTGTACTGCAGATCAAGAAGAAGGCGAGACCCCTCCCACATCACGTGGAGATAGTACTCGCCGTGTCGATGAAGTCGGCAAGACCCCTTCCACCTCACGTGGAGATAATACTCGCCGTGTCGCTGCAAATAAGGCCCTGTGGCCTCGCTGATATGTCTGAACCAAAGGAGTGCTGATATGCTCAACCTCAAGTATGTCCGGCTGGTGTGAAGGCTCTCCTGCATCATGAACTGTCTCGAGAAGCGGCTGTGGCACTCTGAAAAAGTCTCTAGAAATGAAATCCTCCCAAGTGATGCCCTGCTCTGCCAACTGATGCGACACCATGATCTTGATCAAAGCGAAATGATATATACTCTGGTACCGCTGCACTGGGCTTGTCTTCTTCTGCACAAACATCACCATCCTCTCTATGTTGCGATATATGAAATACGGAATATTCATCATACGTACCCTTGTGAAGTGCATCAGCAAACGAATATGGTACGCGAAAAGACGAGCATACCTGCCCTCACAACTAAAATACTGAATGATGAGCTTCATCAGCGGTGCATACTCATCTCTCAAGAATCTGAATGGGAAAACTCTGCTCAAGTAACCCATATATCCAGTTTTAATATATGGCTCATAGTGGAATTTCTCTAAATGCTGACGCTTGTTCCATTCCTCGCCCATGTTTGGTATGCCAGTGGCTTGAGCAATAGTCAAGGGTGACACAATGAAATCAACCCCGGCAAGACTTACCCGGCCATCCCGTAAATGTAGAACAAACAAACGGGCCAATTCACGATGAGGCCGAGTTTGTGCAACCATCTCACAAAATCTAAAACATGACAAGTATCGAAAACAATCCATAGCTAATGGACATGCCTGCAACCGAGCCAAAGAAGTAGGCTCCTCTCTACGATGATTACCACTTCTGTGATCTCTGTGGGACCCCCGTGGCACATTACCTTCAGTCACCGAATCACTGCCTGACCCTAGCTCATATTCTGACTCTGTCTCTGACATGGCTCTGACCAAGCTATTGGCACTATGTATACTGATATGAAAGCAGTGCAAACAAAGTTATGATGTGTGTTTCAACACCCAACAAATATCCCCACCGTCAAAACACCATAAGGAAACAAACAATGATAATACCTCTGTTTTAAGTGGATTGGAAAAGAGGCACAGTCTCTGTTTTAAATGCAAGTGAAACTTGACCAAAGGGAGCAGGAAACCTTCAGAATATTGAGCAAATATTTTTCAAAGGGAGCACAGCATCATATGAATGTGTTTGTCTATGAGAAATAACAACAAAGTTATAAGTGTCAATGGGCAGTGAAACAGAGTTATGAGAATGTTTTTATCATTGGGCAGTGAGACACAATATAACCATAGTCACCATGGAACAAAAGTCTTGAACATGGTAAAGTAATAACAATGACCACAATGGTATAATGGGTATGAGAATAATGGGGTTTTGATAATATATGCAAGGGTGGATATATCACTGATATAAAATAGGAGAAAAACTCATGCAACCATCCATATTCATTTAAAAACCCTAAAGAACGATACTGCTATGACTGTAGGGTTTAAATCCTCCATTTCAAGTGTTTGAAATCATCAATGATGCCATCAACGCATTTAAAAACATTGAGCAATTGCTAAAAACCTGTTTGAAGGCCGTTGGGGGCGATCCCAAACAAGACTGGGCGCTCAAAACGATTTTCCGGACTTCTGTTGACGAGTGGGTCGCTCACCTTTAAGTGGGTCGCTCGCGTTGTAACTTTACACTGCGAAAATCACCCAAGTGGGTCGCTCTGCCCAGGTGGGTCGCTCGCGCCCAAGTGGGTCGCTCGAGCTCCAAAAACCCTGTCAACGATGTTTCAAGACTTGAATTCGGCCCTCCAACTCCAAAACTCGATTTGTATGCTGTAGATTGGTGAAAATGAAATTTTTTTGGCTTTTATATATGATGCAAATATCTTCCACAACCAGATTTGATTCAAATCTAATTGATAACCCATATTACAATGTTTTTGTAATTTCACATTTGGCGTTTTAATACAATCTCCTTTTGGCTTTTCTGAGTTCAGATTTGATGATTTTGTTGTCTTCTTGCAGGGGTATGGCTATTTAGCTAAGGAAAAGACCAGAGGTCTGCTTTTGACATTTTTCTTGGTGGAATAAGCACAATTTATTACAAAAATAATAATGAACAATTTCTAGTTCCAAAACAGAGTTTTGGACTAGAAATGTTTTTTTTTAAATGCTGATGATAATAAAACAAAAAATCACAATATGCGGAACCTTCCTCACCCCGCAGGCTTTATGACTGGTATACAAATGACTCAAAAACCCTAGACACTAGGACCAAAGACACTGATTGACATTTTAATGACTAAAAATGAAATGACAATGATTTTGAGTGATTTTTTGAGGAAATTTTTAAAATAGCACTGCAGGTGTAAACATGACAGACCCCTTCGTCAATCAATGGCATGCTCCTAGTGAAATGCAACGAAGTGGAACAAGCGAGACACCTAAAAATGAATATGCAAAAGACGAAATGATCACTGACGGAGGGCTGTAAGGGCCGACTCTAACAGCTTCTACAAATCAATTGTGGAATTAAAAACACAATCGTCGATCACATGAAGCAAAGAAGAATAAATCAAGCCATAACACAGATAATTTCTTGGGGAAAGCTTGCTGCTCAAAACCCCACTATCTTCTATAGTGTATTCAGCATGGATACATGAAACAATTACATACAAATATTCTCATAAGAGCCCTCTTGTACTCAACAAATTGTCTTGCACTATCTCAGATAAAATTGACCAATACTTAGCCAATTTACTGCCTCCTGACAACCTGACTTACTTGCAATCCCTGATGAATGAAATCCCTATTATTTAGGAATTTTGGCCTTCCTTGACTGCACAAGTATCATGGGCAATCCAATGGGTGTTTGGTTGCATGGGTGCAACCTAATAATGCTACAACTGATTGTCAACTTCATTTTCACCTAGATCTCAACTGGGTCTCCACTGGAACTGACATGCATGTAGATAATTATAGTAAATCCTTAGTTGCATGTGGGATCACTGGTTGTGAATTAATTAATATTTAATTCACTTGATCTCTCACTAGTGTATCTAATAGTTACAACTAGCACAACTGAGTTTAACTCACTTAATTGAGTTAAACTGATTACAACCTGCATTAACTAATGCACCACTACACTTCGAACTCTGTTACAACTAGAATTACTATGCATGCCTCACCAACTACCCTCAACTCAAAATTCATGAGTTAACTGAGTTTATAACACTTTGTTAACTATTACAAGTTATATTGAGATTAGATTACATTTTATTGTCCATATTAATTAAGGGATAAATAAAATAGACATGCACCAAATTTAGCCCACACCGGTGTAGGTGCTACTAAGACCTGTGGTCCCACACTAGTGTAGGTGCTGCTTGGAACTCTTGGTTCCACACTAGCGTGGGTGATGAAATTTCTTGTTGAACTTCAACACTCCCTCTCAAGAATAAAGGTATTATCCTTCACCCTAATCTTGCCTCTATGGTATTCGAATTCACCTTCATCAGAATATCTGCATCCTAATCTTCCATGGGAATGTACTGAAGTAACATTATTCACCTCTGCACACAATCTCTGAGATGGTGGTACCAAATATCCATGTGCTTGGACCTATCATGAAACACAAGATTAATCAAGAATTTAATGCAACTCTGATTATCACAATGTATCACATTCAGATCCATCTGAGAACCAAACAAACCAACCAATATATTTCTCATCCAGATAGCCTCACATGCATCTTGAATTTCTGTCATGTACTCTGCTTATGCTGAATTGAGTGCCACAGATAGCTGCTTCCTGCTATACCAAGAAACTGTTGTCGATCCTATGCTGAAGATCCCTCCTGATGTGCTCTTTTTGCCTGATGGAATTCCTGACCAATCTGCATCCATGAAGCGTTGAAGATTCACTACCTCTGTCTGTCTGTACCATAGACCATACTCTGATGTACCCCTCAGGTATCTCAAGAAATGCTTCCCCGCCTTCCAAAATAGCTTGGTAGGCTTAACCATAGCTTGACTAAGCTGGTTAACTACGTAGCAAATGTCTGGTCTGGTTTTCACTAGATACATCAGTGAACCAACTAACTTATTGTAGACAATAGCATCCACTACCTCTCCAGAAGTAGCATCCTCTTTCCTCCAATTTCCTGGAAGATGAGTATCCATGGGTTTGCAGCTCTCCATGTGAAACTTACCCAATATCTCTTGGGCGTACTTGCTTTGAGAAACAAAAATTTCACCATCCCGCTGTCATATTTCCAAACCAAGGAAATAATGAAGGAGTCCCATGTCATTCATTTCAAACTCCCTTGCAAGATCCTCCTTGCATGAGTGTATCATCTGCTCATCAACAGTCAAAATTAGATCATCAACATAAAGAAAAATAATCAATAGCTTACCCTCAACCACAATTTGGTATAGGCTTGCATCAACTTCACTTTTGGTGAAGCCCAGTTCGGTGAAATAGCCATCTATCTGAGTGTACCAAGCACGAGGTGCTTGCTTCAACCCATACAATTCTCTCTTGAGTCAACACACATGCGACTCACTATCGAAGATCTTGAAACCTTTCGACTGCTCTATGTACACTTCTTCCTCAATGAATCCATTGAGAAACATAGTTTTCACATCCATCTGATGAATGCACTAGCCCATCTACGTTGAGAGTGCAAGGATGGATCTAATGGAAGAGTACCTTGCAACAGGTGCAGAAGTCTCTTCATAATCGATCCCCTCAATCTGTGAGAATCGTCGGGCCACAAATCTGGCCTTGTATTTCTCCACACTCCCATCAACAACTTGCTTTACCTTGTAGATCCATCTAGATCCAACCACTGATTTTCCAACCGGTCTTGGGAAAATCTCCCATGCACTATTCTTGACAATGGAGTCATACTCCTCCACCATTGCATCAACCCAAGTTGGTTGCTACACTGCCTACTGAAAGGAAGATGGTCCAGTCACAATACATTTTCTCATAAGAGCCATGTATCCAGTAAATCTGTCTTTAGATTGTCTCTATCTGTGCTATGAAGTAGGGGTTCCTACATTCTCTGCAGCATCAAGTCTCAATCTATCAGCTTCCATGGTGCACCTTCTGCCATTTCTGATGGATGGCTCTACATGAGTGATTTCCACCACTCCATGCTCCCCATCTTGAGGCTCATCCTGCATGGATTTCTCCTCATCAAATTTTATATCCTGTCACACAACAACCATTCTGCTATTTGGAAAATACACCCGATAGTTGTGGGGTGTTTTAGTGTACCCCAAAAAATCCCGATTTCAGCTATTGGTTCCAGCTTCTTCCTGGCGTCTTTGGTCACATGCACATATATAGATGAACCAAAAATCTTAAAATGTGAAACATTAGGTTTCTTACCAATTAAAAACTCTTCTAGTGTACTCATGCCAAGTATCTTAAGAGGACAACGGTTCTGCACAAATACCGCAGTGTTGCATGCTTCCGCCCATAGATGCATCAGTAGGCCTTGATCATGCAACATCGCTCTTTCTACACCCACAATCATTCTATTATTTCTTTCAGCAACCCTATTCTGCTATGGGTTATGAGGCGCTACCAATTCTCTTTGAATTCCTTCTTTGCTGCATAATTTCTTGAATTCATTAGAGATAAAATGTCCACCATTATCGCTACTAAGAGCCTTTACTTACTTCCCCGTGTCTTTCTCCACCAGTGCCTTAAACTCAAGAAAATTTGAGAATGTCTGATCTTTCTTCTACATGAAGTAGATCCAACACTTCGAGAAAATTAATCAACAAATATCACATAGTACTTATGTTTTGTTGTTGAATCAACATATAATGGTCCACACACGTCCTTGCAAACTCTCTCAAGGATCCCCGAGGCTCGATTCTCCTTCTCACGAAAGGTGGCCTTTACATATTTTCCCATAGTACATCCCTTGCATGTGTCTGACTACACAAGTGTACCCTTGGGAAGACTAGTAGAAATCTGCTGCATGACTTTCAAGGCTCCATGGTGAAGATGGCCCAATCTCCTGTGCCATAATTCGCCCTCATCCTAGCTCACCACTTTGTCTTCCTTGCCCATCGATGCTGCACATCCATCTACATACAGCTTGAAGAGATTATTAGCACAAATCCCTATCTTCATGGCTTGTCCTATTGTTTTGTGTCGCAGGAAAGCTTTTCCTTCACTAAAACCAACATCATAGCTTCTATCCTCCAACATTGCAACTGAGACTAAATTTTTCTTCAAACCTGGTACATGAATTACATATTTTAATTGAAAGGGTTTACCTGACTGTCTTTGGAAGGTAATAGTACCAATCCCGGTAGCACTTTACCGCCCGTCATCACCCATTTCAATATACATCTAGAGATCCTTCTCCTCCAAGCTACTAAAAATTTCCTTGTCTCCCGTCATGTGAAAGGAAGCACCACTATCCAAATACCACACAGATCCCAATGCACTTAACACCATGCATGCAATCAATGATAAGTCAAGCTCAAATTACGAGGCCAAAGCCTCACCAGCTGTAGATCCTCTAGCCTTCTTGTTCTTCTTCTTTTGTGGACAGTTAGTAGCATAATGCCCATGCTCGTGACAGTGATAAAACTTCACCTTGGACATATCCTGCTTCTTGCCATCTTTGGACTCAGATTTGGAATGGAATTTCTTCCCCTTCCCTTTATTTGCCTTGGAAGCCAATGGAAAATATTGTTCATATTCATTCTTAGATGAATATCCATCTCTGGTATTCCATATCAACTCCTCCTGCACCAAATCCGATCACAGTCGTTCCCAATCTGGAAGCAAGTTTCCCTTCCATTGACAGAGTCTTGATAATTGTGCAAACTCTTGGGAAGTCCTAGGAGAGAAAAAATCACCAAATCATCATCAGCGATAGTTATGCCAATGCTCCCCAGTTCATCATGACATTGGACAAACTTTGTTAGATATTTTGGCACGGAGTCACCTTTCTCCATCTTGATCTTCCTGAGTTTAACTTTCAGTGCCAATTTCCTATGGTTACTGTTGTTATGAAATAGATCCATTAAACACTTCCACATTAAATATGGTGTGGCTTTCCCATGGAGGCTTGAGACATTGTGGTCTCGTACTTCCTCCAATAGGATCCTCCTCGCCTTTGCTTGCCACTTTCTTTTTCCATGCATCAAAATTTTCAGCATCTGTCACAATGGGTTTAGGAACATTATTGTCAATGAATTCCTTCAGGCCATTTTCTTCGAGTATTGCCACCATCCCGTCCTTCCAAGAAATATAGTTTGAGCTTCCCTCAAGTGCATACTCCAACCTCAAGCTATTAAAATCCATTTTGATCCTGAATCAGTTGTAGCACCAAGAAAGTCTTTCTGCAAATTCGAATTCTATCCAGTCACAAACTAAACTCCTCCTTCATTATTGTGATTTCCTGTGCTCTGTTACCATGTAGAAATTATACAACAACCATTTATATCATGGATTCAATCTGATATAACAATGTACTAATGTTAAACACTGAATCACTTCTACAAATCAATTGCGGAATTAAAAACACAATCGCCAATCACATGAAGCAAATAAGAATCAATCATGCCACAACACAGATAATTTCCCAAGGAAAGCTTGTTGCTAAAACCCCACTATATTCTATTGTATATTCAACATGGATACATGAAATAATTACATACAACTCTTCTCACAAGAGCCCTCCTCTACTCAAATAATTGTCTCACACTGTCTTAGATAAAACCGACCAATACTTAGCCAATTTATTGCCTCCAGATAGCCTGCCTTGCTTGCGTAATCCCTGATGTCAAATGAAATCCCTATTATTTAGGAATTTTGGCCTTCCTTGACTGTGCAAGTATCATGGGTACTCCAATGGGTGTTTGGTTGCATGGGTGCAACCCAATAATCCTGCAACTAATAGTCAACTTCCCTTTCACCTAGATCTTAACTGCGTCTCCACTAGAACTGACTTGCATGCAGCTAATAATAGTAAATCCTCAGTTGCTTGTGAGATCACTGATTTTGAATTAATTAATATTTAATTCACTTGATCTCTCACTAGTGTATATAACAGTTACAACTATCACAACTAAGTTTAACTCACTTAACTGAGTTAAACTGATTACAACCTGCATTAACTAATGCACCATTACACTTTGAACTCTGTTACAACTAGAATTACTCTGCATGCCTCACCAACTACCCTCAACTCGAAATTCATGAGTTAACTGAGTTTATCACACTCATTTAAGTATTACAAGTTATTTTGAGATTAGATTACATTTTATTGTCCAGCTTAATTAAGGGATAACTAAAATAGACATGCACCAAATTTAGCCCACACCAGTGTAGGTGCTGCTAAGACCTGTGGTCCCACACTAGTGTAGGTGCTGCTTGGACCTCTTGGTATCACACTAGCGTGGGTGCTGAAATTTCTTGTTGAACTTCAACTATGCAATGTTTTGCCTCAAAGGAACTCTAGAATGTAAGTATTCATGGAAATTGGTAGTTCTAAGAAATATCTTGGCTAAAGCCTACGCACTTCTTTAGGGGATTATTAGTATTTAGTCTTTTTATCCTTGCTCCTTAATGGTAACTGGAGACTCTTTAATTATAGTAAGGAACACAATCAAAGGATCATAGTCCAAGGATATTTGATTACAAGAAAATTTGGGAAGGATAATATCTATTCTAAATAGAAATTGTTAAGTGGAATTCTACCACGTAAGAAGGCAAATTAACATCATGGAAAATTTTCAAGCCAATCAAGCATCTAAATTAAGGAAAACAAGGTGTTTTATGTTCAATGATTCAATTTATGGTCAATATATCCCATAATCAATAGCTTGAGCCAATAGTCATGTTACAAAGGAACCACACAAGACCCATCTCCATCAACTTAAAACATGTTGCATCATTGGAAGAGATAAATCCCCCACCACTTCTAATGATGGCCATATCTAGTGTTATTCTTGTTAATGAATTCACCCATTATCTCCCATTTGGAAACTGTGGGATTTTATCACAGAGAATGATATAGGCAGGTCATTTGGAATCATTCTTGGCAATGCCCTCCATCACTCAACAAATTCCATTGTTCTTTGGAAATGACCCAAATTGGAATCCTCCTCACTACTTGTCTCTTTCATAGGTCCATGGTGGTGCATATGTATCATAAAAACAAATTCTCAATCATATTTGTTCTATTCTAGATCTTTTTTGGCCAATTTTGTCTCAATTATCAATATAGTTGTATGGGAAACTATATGGAATCTACAAGGAAACACCAGGATGGAGATATCTAGAATTATTTAGCTTTACATTTTGATGCCTTGCTCTATAGTAAGATTTTGATTTGTATTGCTACTATGAGCATTGGCCACACAATTTTTATTAATATATATATTTTAGTTTCTATAAAAAAAAAGTGGGTCACTTAAAAGTAATATATTTGTAGAAGTGAGGTTATAAGACAAAGCTACATAATGATGACAAGTTTTTTCTTTACAATTCGTAAACTTCATCATGCACTCATCACCATAGTGGGACACATTCCACCTTCCATGTGGTACATTGGTTACAGTTTATAATTTTATGTCTTTCCTCAAATGGAGATAACTACATCATCTACTTCTTGTTGTTTTCCTTCTTCAAATTGATTATTTTTCTTATTTTTTTACATTTGAATATTCTAAATTTTCGTGGAAACCTACATTAATTTAATATGATAATAATCTGGTTATTCCCAATGAAATCCTCCTTACTAGTTATAACTACTTCTCATTGAAATCTTGTGTGGAAGTGTAGGAATTTACTAGGTTACATCACAAATAAAAGTTGTCCCTCTCTACATTAAAGAAAGCCAAATGTGACAATAAAAAAAATATAACATGAGGATTATTTAGGGGTGTCAATTTATATTGATTTAGGTTTTCATCTTCAAGGATTTAGATGCAACTTGGAAAAAGTAGGAAATTATGTTGAGTGAACCCAAATGGATTTGATCTCACCAAATTGAAAATAAATTAATTGTGTTGTCGATCAAATGCTCCGAGAATAAATTGTGTTGTGTGTGGGAAACATTTCCCACACATAAAATAGTTTCTTCCATAAGAATTTGATCGAGAACATGATTTTATATTGTGGAAACCTTCATTCTAAAAATAAGTTAATGGTTATATATCCTATTATTCCTCATGTTTTTCTTGGAAAGGGATTAATTCCAAGGCACCTTATGGAGATTAAAAAAAAAACCTCTATGCTTTAGGCCTCAAGTTGGCTCTTGGGTCAGAGGGGGTAATCCTCAAATTGTCATAATGATTATTTCTCCAAGTTACCTTAGAAAAAATACTTTAATCCTTTAAATTCCATATTCAATATTTATAATTTAATAAAACGTCGGAGAAATAACGCATGCCAGAGAAACTAGTATACTTCAACTGTGTCTTCAAACCAAGGATTTCCAATCACTCTTTTATAAAAAATAAAAATAAATAAAAAATATAAATGAAAGATACATAAGAAGATACCTCATATTCCAATGAAATTAGCATAAACATTCCTTGGCATAGAGGGAATATATCTATATATATATATATATATATATATATATATATATATATATATATATATAAGACGACATGTTGGTTGTGGAGTATGATTATCTTCTAAATTTAGAGGTCTTGTTTTTATCCATGTTTGGACCCAGTTCCTAATATGAGACATAGGGCGTATTTCCACCCTACTATTATTTATAAGCAGTCTATGGGAGTGCCAATTCCTTAGAGCCATCCTGTAGAGGGTTCGGGGGCAACATGTTTGAAGATAATTTTTGAAAAAATTACCTTGTAAAATATTGTCATTTCATAGTCAATTTAGACCTTTCATCATTAGGTCACATATTTGAAAATATCTATTATGTTAGGATTTCTTTTCCTTGCAAGGAAACCCTATATTTTTATGAGGGATTTGCATTTCAGCTATGTATTATTGAGATAACATTGTAATTGGGAGAGAGGAGACTACGTGAGAGAGAAAGGGAGGTTGCAATGGATGTGTTGCAAGTTATAATCCCTTCATTTTGTTGGATATAATAAAAGGAAGGATTGGCTATTTCTCCGTGGATGTAACCTAAATTGGGTGAACCGCATATATTGGTGTCTCCTCTATATTGTTTCATTATATCTTTATTTTTGCATTCATTTTGACTTAATTTCTATGTGATTTTATTCTTAACAAATGGTATTAAAGCAAAAGGTTTGACTATTAAAACTCATAGGAAAGGAGGGTTCCTAGTTCGAGTGAGAGAAATGATAAAAAAAAAAATAGGGTTAAGAAGTTTAACAACCAAAATATTAGCTATGGAAGATGCAAATAGAAGATTATCTATATTAGGAAAATCATTTTCTACCATTGGGAAAAATAAAAAAGAAGATGATGATTATGAAAGATGAAGAATGAGGGATTCTTGATATAAAGAAATTGGGAACAATACATCTATTCCTGGAAGCATTGCTAGCTTTCAACTTTCAAAAGAAATGACAAAAAATGGTTTTCTAACAAAATTACTTAAACTATATTAAAAACCCTTAGCTTCCAGCAAGGTATTTCTTATGAAATGTTTATTTAATATGAAGATCTTAGAATATGGGTCTATATCTCATCATTTAAATGAATTTATCAAGTTCACCATTGAATTAAGTTCGATAGGAGTCAAATTTTATGATGATGTTAGAGCTATTTTGATTTTGTGCTCATTACCATAATGTTGGAATACCTTGGTGACATTGTGAGTAATTCTATCTCTAGTTCAAACACTTTAAAGCTTGATGATGTTGTTGGTGTTATCCTTAGTGAAGAAATATGATATAAAATCATATGTGATATGTTAACTAATTATTGAACTATACAGAACAAGGGAAGACACAGGGAGAGAGGAAATATACCGAGGAATCATGAAAATTCTAAGAAGGGCAGATCAAAATCCAGAGGGTGGTTAGAATGCTGGCATTATGGGAATAAAGGACATAAGAAGAAATGTTTTTGGTCTCTAAAAAAAAGAAAAGGAGATAGACAATAGGATAATAATAAGGAAACAAATGTAGCAAGTGATGTGTTACAAGATTGTTTAATCATCTCAATAGATAATATTTTTTATTCTTGGGTTATAGACTTAGGGGATTCATTTCATGCCACACCTCATAGGAAATATTTTCAAGATTATGTTCAAGGTAACTTTGGACAGGTTTATTTGGGTTATTATGAACATTGTAAAATTGTGGTAAAGCGTAAGGTATGGATAAAATTATAGTATGGAAACGAATGGTTGTTGAAAGAGGTAAGGCATATTCTTGGTTTAAGAAGAAACATAATTTCAATAAGGCATCTTGGAAGTGAATGTTTCACAGTTACATTTACATGAAATTCATATAATGTCACTAGAGGATGTATAGTAATATAAAGGGAAAGAAGATAGGTATATTATATTTATGTATTAGAAATTTTGACCTTTCTATTGCTTTAGCTTCTATAAGATCAGATACAACATTGGTGCATCATAGGCTTAGGCACATGAGTGAGAAGGGGATGCATATTCTCCACTCAAGTAAATTATTTCGAGATTTGAAGAAGGTTGATTTAGACTTCTATGAGCATTGTGTTTATGGAAAATAGAAAAGAGTTATGTTTCTCAAAGTTAGGATGGAAAAAAGAGTGAAAATTTAGAGCCTCTACATATAGATGTATGGGGACTGGGTCATGTATCATCTTTTGGTGGATCTTTTTATTATGTTGCATTTATCGATGATGGAACTAGGAAAACTTGGGTTTATTGCATTAGAAACAAATATGATGTCTTTGCTACTTTTAAGAAATGAAATTATTTGGTTGAGAATGAGACAGGAAATGAGTTGAAGTGTCTTAGATAATAAATGGAGGAAAATATTGCAAAAAGGAGTTCGATAGTTATTGTTTATACCATGGGAGTCATAGAGAGAAGATAGTTCAAGGAACACCACAAGAAAATGGTGTGTCAGAAAGGATGAACATTGAAATCATAGAGCATGCAAGGAGTATGAGGTTGCATGCAAGATTTCCCTTATTGTTTTGTGCAAATTCTATTGATAATGTTGTTTACTTAATAAATAAAAGGAATTTAAGTTCCTTGGATGATGACATTCCAAAGGAGGCATGGACAAGTGAAAAGGTAAACTAATCATTTTTTAATACTTTTGGTTGTGAATATTTTGTCCATATTGATAGAGAATATAGAAAAAAGCTTGAGGAAAAATCTAAAAAGTGTACATTTTTTTGTTGGTCTAACCCAAGGGGATTTAAAATTTGAATCTCATGCTTTAAATATTACTTCATAATAAGGTGATTTCCAATTGAGCTACACCCCATGGGCTTAAAAAATTCCAAATTATATCGTGTCTTCGAAGATTTGACAAAAAGTGTACTTTTATTGTATATGGAGTTAATGATTTTGGATATTTATTATGGGATTATGGAAATAAAAAAATCATTAGGAGTACAAATGTGGTTTTCAATGAGAAGGTCACGTATGATGATCAGTTGCAGAGAAGGAAATAAGAAAAGGAAAACACATAATACACAATTCTTAATGAAACCACATAAAAATAAATTCCAAAGGTGCCATTAAATAAAAACACTCAACAACAATAGTAGGTACCTTAGAATTCTATAAGTCTTGTTATAACACCAACAAGGTTAAGTAGACAACTTGAAAAATACTCTCCTTCATTGCGTTATGTATTGTTGAGCAATTTAGGTTCACTAGAAAGTGTTAATTTGATAGCTCAATGACAAATTCCAATCATGGGACTAAATTCCTGTTTTCGAGAGGATCAATTTTGGGTTTTGAAGAACTTGACTTGGACAAGAGAAAGTTGTTACACAACAATTTGGCACCATGCTCATTTTCCTGTCCCTAATTCTGAAAATCCCCATGAAGAATCCTATGCAATGTTTCGATCATCAAGAAATATGCTGACATATCCCCTTGAAGATCCAAAGAAGACTTACTTGAAATATTACTCAAGAAACTTGGTCAATTCCTAGTTTCCCGGGTCAACACCTTTTCGGATGCCATGACCGCACTGATGCCCTTATCCTAGTTTTGGCCCAGCACTGTCAACGCCATAATTTATTAGAAAATCACGCTAATCCCCTTTCTGGCAGTGCTTCCTCAAATGGAGGAGAAGCTTCGACCTCTAGAAGCTCAAGGGCGACGAGTTGGTTGTTGAAAAAAGATGATAAGGTCGAGCTTTCTCATTTTGGAGCTTTGATCTCATGCATGGGGGATCATCCATTAGAAAGTGGGCCTTCCTCCTCCTTTCATGGGCTCCAAACCTCCTTATCTTTGCTATAAATTCACATCCCTCATTCCCCCAAGTTTATAGCTTTGTTGGTCATTGTCAAACTCGTCTAAACTATCATCCTTTCGCATGCTTGAATCATGATTAATCCTAAGTGCACGGGAGAAGGAATGATTTTGAGATGGGTGAAGGACTCATATTTTCACCGAAGGATGCCTCCAACATCAAGGCCTGGTTGCAAGCTCTCCTTTTGTAATTTATCAATAATAATATCTAATGTTTTCTTTCTATATTTCTCTACATGATTATGCAAATTTTCTGGTACTCATTGATGTGCTAGATAGCTAGTGTTTACGTTTATTATATATTGTATCACATTTGTTGTCATCTCCCGATCATCCACATGTATTCATACGCCATTAGTAGCAAGAAGCGGGCCTACAAGGATCATGGATCGAGGTCATCATCAATGTATCCAAGGATAGCAATTGGAAAAAGGTATTTATGTCTCTTTCCTCTTTTCATTGTAAGCATTAGTTAAGAAATATTATGTTAGAAAGAATCTTGTGTTTCTAGACCCACTCTAGGGCTAGAGAGATCACCTCTTTCCGCAGAGGGGATTTATCTTGACAACAGAACTGGCGAATCCGATGGGGAGCTTTAGCCTTTTAAGTCCTCCTTCCCCGAACTTATCTTAGATCAGTTTCTCAGATTTATGAAATTTAAATCTGATTAGGTCTTTGTCAGCTTGTGTAAAGGTTTTTTGTCACATCATTGTGTCAGGTCTGGTGTGTTTGTGAGACTCTTTTTGTTTTTTCCTTGTTTTTAGTGATCAACGCCTTTTATTTCCTCACAGTAGCGTTGACAACACTATTCTATATAGTACAACCCTGCTGATTGGCCTTTCAACACCCTTCTTCTCAGTACAAAAGTGCTAATCTTAGCCTTGGGAAAATTTGAATTTCCCTCCTGATTATCGAGTGTGTCCTGGCCTTTGAAGGAGTCTGTGAGATATCAGTGATCTCCTTGCTATGCGTTTGACTTACCTATCTCCTCTGAGCGAGTTTGTTTTGTCTCTTTGAGTTGTTGTAATTTTCAGAACTTTTTTCCATTTCAAACACTCTTTGTCACATTTTTCTTGTCTTGTTTCGAAGAGGGTTGGTGTATGTTTTGGTCATCTTTGAATTTTTGACCGTTTCCCTTCGATTTAGTGTCAAGCATGAGATTATGGTTTGTTTGATGTACGAGTCTAGAAGAGTGTGTTTTGTCTAAATTCAAAAGAAATTGGAAGCAATTTTATTTTTCGTTTTTGATTTAGATTATCGAGGTCATTTTAAGAAAATTGAAAAACATTTTAGTTGTGTAGTATTTAAAGCGATTTTTGTTTGGTTCGATTGAAAGAAAAGTAAAGATATTTTGTATTTCTTCCTTCGTTCATTTGTTTTTCTTTCATTTTAAAGTGAAAAACAAAAATCATGCATCTTTGTGAAAGGAAAGGCATTTTCATTTTCAATTAAGTTGCATTCGTTGGGAAAGTTAATTCAATTTGAAAAGCAATGCATTTTCGTAACTCTGAACTAGTTTGGGGGAATTCTTGTTGCTGCATTGAGTGCATTCTTGTTTGTATCTCTTCGCTAAGTAGTTTAGAATTCATATAAATTGAAAGCTTATTTCTTGCATTTAGTCTACATCATAAGGATTTAGGTAACATTCATTTTGAACCTTCAAACTAAAACTTTAATCAAGATAAACTTAAAATGAAACCAATTTACCTTAAGGAGCATTGGAATTAATGAGAATATTTAGTGGTCTAGGCTAGAGTGGTGTTCAATCTTCGTTAAGTGTAGGATCTGTCACTAACAGTCTGAGTTACAACCCGGGGGTGATATCTTGTCCCACGTATGGAAGTATAATGATGTATGATAAGTATATTTGTGATGATCTCATAAAATGATTACGCATTAGACAACACTACTACACACTAGACTCCCACGTACCGTCGTGTATATTTTTAGAGACACCACTAGGTTGCAAGCCCGCCATAGGTAACCGAGTCAGTTGCCTTATAGACGTGATACACCGAACACAACATTCGGGGAGACTGGATGCCGTACGTTAATTCCTTGGTCATTTCTTGTTAATTTGATCACTAATGTGTATATTGGAATTCACGGATACTTGGTAAACCTTTATGCCTAACACATCCCTTTTTATTTATTTAGTTTTGTTAATTCTAAAAGAAACTGCCCATGAAAATATCTCACCTGTGAAGTTCTCTAGCTTTTATTGCTTTGTAAGCTGTGATTTTGTTCACCTCTTTCCTTTTTGATCTTCTTCTCGAAGGTCATCATGGCTGAATCGTTGAATTCACCCACTCCCTCCTCTGACGGATCTCAACAAACTCCCCAGAGGTTCCTCGTTTTCCGGTTGGACCCCTCGAAGCATAAGGTGAAGAGATTGGAATTATCATTAGTGTTCAACCCATATCTTCTCGAGCACCCCCTAACAATTTTCCTTGGACTACATCAGAATAATCTGAGCTGGAAAGCCTCGAACAAGCTGCATAGTTCTCGGTATTTCCTTCGAATCCACTCTTTGATCCGATTGTAGTCTCTCCTGAGCAACCTTACAGCGCTTTCTATCAGCCCGAAATCACTTTTCGAGCTTCTCCGATAGCATCTCACTCTACCGTTCATCAGTTGTTTCTAGATGAAATGGCGTCAAATGTTGATGAAGTTTCATTCGTTAGTGCTCATTAAAGCACTCTTAAGGAAACCTCTGGCTCGTATATCCTGGAAGCCTCTTTGTCAGTTTTCCTCTCTGAGGGAGAATTGTTCAGACCCACACCTCATGATTTAGGAAGTAGAACCGAAATGCCATCTAGTTATGTTGTGTCTACGCTCCCACACGGTTATACCTCTTTGGGAAACCTCATTTTTGGATCTTCTGGTGGTACGCCCTTATTTCGGACACCATTGGGTCAATGGGTATTCCTCCATCTTCCAGCCCATTTGTTTTGAATGTGGCCATGGTGTCTCAACCTTTTTTTTAATCGAAGGTCACCATTGGTCAAATGACCGTGTCGTTTGGATTCTCTATCCCCTTTTCACCATCTACAATTATTGCAGTCCCACCATTGAGTGGGAAATCTACGGTTTCGTCTGTGCCTAGGGGGAATTCTAACCCTCTTTATGTACCTCCCATTTTAGGTGGGTGGCAGTGGAGTTTTGGATCTATTCCTGGGGCGAATCAGCCTCATGTTCAATATTCCCAAGTTCAAGAGCCATTTCCATAGCTGAACACAATACATTCGTATGTTCAACAACCTAACATTCCTTATGTTCAAAGGTTGAATGTATAATATCAACAGTACGTCCAACAACCCCAGCCTTCAGTTGGTGCTATTGTGATTAGTCCTTAGTTTGGTTCTTACACCCAAGCTGGTCCAATCTCCTTCTGGGTCAATCTGGTCCTTTCCCTCATCAGTCTGGTACTCAGTACTCGCATTTTCCTCAAGGTCAGTACCAACAACGCCAGATTGGGCCCTAACCTGGTGCTTCATATCGAAAAATTCCTTAGTACCAACAGGCTCATCCAGGACTTCAGGATGGACCCTATGTTCAACAAGGACCGTAGGCTGGACCTCATGTTCAACAGGGACCATAGGCTAGACCTCATGTTCAGCAGGGACCTCAAGCTGGACCCTACTTTCAGCAGGGGCTGCAAAATGGACCTTATGTTCAGTAGGGACCTTATCCTGGACCCCATGTCTAGAAAGGTACACAACCTTAGTACCCACAGGGGCCATATCAATAACCCTAGCCAGGTCCTTATCAAAAATATATGTAGTAATTTCCTTATCAGCCATGTGAGAAATATGCATATCTAGGTTAGAATTTTCCCTATTGGGGCAAGAATCCTTATCAATTAGGTTGGAACCCCATGACGTTTATCACCTCATCATCCTCCTTTACTGTTATTGGGTACGTTGGAATTGATAGATGTGTCAAAGCTCACAAATGAACCCATCCAACATTAGATGCATTGACCGTCAATTCCAACTAAAGTTCCAAGAGATTGTCCAAAGTTGGAAGGAAAATCTGGGGAGTACCCTCAAACCCATGTTATGACATACCATTTATGGTGTTCCTCTAATTCTTGGCTTGATGATTCTATTCATCTTCATATTTTCCAGCAGACTTTGACCAGTGTTGCGGCCAAATGGTACATTGAGCTCCATTGAGGAATTTTATATGATTTCAATTCCTTGGCTATGGCCTTCCTCACTCATTTCTAGTTGCATGTCCGGTATGAAACTGACACCCATTTTATCACTTCGTTGAAGTAGTCGACTACTAAACATATCTCAAATCACATCCATGAATGGCAGTGTCACCGTCACCTTATCAAATTTGAGATCCCGGATCAGTTGTTGGCCGAATGGTTCACAAAATCATTCGTTCCCAAAATTGCAAAATATCTTGCAATGGGAGGGTGTGTCATGGAAGAGGAGGTCATCGCTAGAGCTCAATACCTTGACTTGGTTTATTCCCAATCCAGGACTCTATATGAGTTTTTACTTGATGCGCTGCATCCTTCATCATCTCAGTCTTCTGTTACACCTCCAATGGATGGTGTTATTGGGAAAATGACTCATACTGATAGTAGTGCGCCTAAGGCTTCCTTGAAGTCCAAATACACTGCTACCGCTGCACCCTGTCCTTCTCAGAATCACAAGAATCCTGGTAAAACCTTAGAGGTAAATGTTTTCTAGTCTACCGCAGGAGAAAAATCCTTGAAGGGTAAGAAAAAGGGTAAAGGCAAGCCTAAATCTGAGAACCCTAAATAGGATTCAAAGAAGTCTTCTACAGGTGATTCTTCATCACATAATCCCCAATATCCTTGTATAATATGTGATGATGATCATTACACCAAGGATTGTCCTCGGCATGCTGAAGTTTCCCATCTTCTGAAGGGTGCACTTGGGACTCCGAAAGTTTTGAAAGAATCGTTTCCTTCCTAGCAAATGCAAATGGTAGACTAGGCTTAATAATTTGGTAGCTCTCAAGTGTTCATGGCTGGAACGCAATCCGTTGCCATCACCACGAGAATGAAAGATTATCACAATCCATCCAAGGCTCTTATGGAACCGGAAGTCCCATATCACTCTTCCTCATCCATGCCTCCTACCTCTGGTCCTCTCCAGATCGAGAGACCAAGTAGTGACTCCATCATCCAACCACCCCCAAAAGGTGTTCTTCAGAAATCGTCTTACAATCCAAATGCGAGAGCAACACAACACTACAATATTTTAGAAGATCTAGCTTAGGCGCCTTCAGTGATCTCAACTTTGGAGGTCCTTTAGTCGTGCTCATCACAATGGAAGGCATTACTATTTGCCATTGGAAGGATTGATCCTTTGGATTCCAATCTGATTATTTTCGATCTCGAGAATTTATTTCCTTGCCTCCCATCTTAGGTATCTTTTCTGATTCAAGTTACCATTATGGGAAAGAAGATTCATTGGAATATCGTTGATGAAGTCACTTTGAACTGCATCATGTTTGTTGCATGTTGGAAAGCCACCAACTCTCCCCCATTGAGTCAGTCCTCGAATAACTTAGAAGCTTTTGATGGTCGAGGTTATTGGTCGTAAGACGTTTTCAAGTCATTTCCCATCCTTTTGGAGGGGAAAATGGTGAACATGGAAGTTGAGATAGTAGACACTAACTTGAAATACAATCTCCTTCTTGGGAGTAGTTGGAAAAACACTATGGTTTGTGTGGTATCCACCCTCTTTCATCTCCTCCATTTCCCTCATAAAGGGAAGATAGTGACAGTGGATCTATTTTACTTCTTCCCCTCTGATTCTTCAACATGCAACATTCCATATGTTGGGAAGGCTGCTACTCCTTATGAGAACATTGGGCTGGGTCTTTTCAAAGACTCGTCTCTTACGGGAGTTTTTCTACTTCCGCCTCTGAATGTCGCTTCCGTTAATATGTTTTTGTTTGGTCATGATCCATGGATAGTTTCCAATCTCAAACAGATTGAGAGCTTTTGTGACACCATGTCTCTTAGCCCAACTGAGCAGATGTATCAAGATATCCTCACAGCTTCCGAGGCTGCATCTGAGACCAATACTCATTTGGTTTTTTCCGTAGAGACTTATGCATAGTCTCCCTGGTTTGGTTCTTGGGACTCTGATGATCCCTTGACTGAGACTTTCCCCACCGATGACAGTATCGTGAAGGTCATGTCTCTCGAAAAAACTCCATGGGATGATGGACATCATCGTTCCTCATTTCTCCAAATCCCAGGTGACATATCCACCTGTCTAGGATCCCATGCTTTGCTAGTACCAACTGACCTACTTCAAAATCCCAGTTTGATTCAAAAAGTGCTATCTGAGGGAAACATGGGAAATATCACTTCGATTTTTCTGATCGACATCTTTGTTAATCCAGGGATTGTGGAGAATGTGCATATCGGTGCGTCTTGTTCTCCCAATGAGATCAATATCTATAAGGAAATTTTTCAATAGTTTTGTGATGTATTTGCGTGATCCTATGAAGAAATGCCTGACATCGATCCGAGTATCGTAGTGCATGAAATTCCCACTTATCCGAAGTCTAAGCCCATTCGCCAACGACTTCGTCCTCTGCATCCGAGAAAGGCTGCTGCTATTAAGGGTGAAGTTGAAAAACTTCTTAACGCTGATTTTATCTACCCCATACCCTTGACATATTGGGTCTCCAATATTGTTACTGTCAATAAGAAGTAAGGGACCATTAGGGTTTGTGTTGATTACCAAGATATCAATCGAGCTTATCCTAAGGGAAATTTCCCCACTCTGTTTATCAATCAAATCATTGATGAATGTGCTGGGAGTGAGATATTTTCCTTTATGGATGGTTTCTATGGCTACAACCAGATTAACATCACTCCTAATGATCAACACAAAACCGCTTTCATCTGTCCATGGGGGAATTTCGCCTATAATAAGCTCCCTTTTGGCCTGAAGAATTCTAGAGCAACCTTCCACCGAGCTCTATCTTATGCATTCCATGAAATCAAGTAGATAGTTCATTCATATCTCAAAGACCTTCCTGCTCCTTCTGTGAAACGTTGAGATCACCCATAGCACCTTATATCTATCTTCCTACACTGTTGACACTATAATATCAGGTTAAATCCTCATAAGTGTGTCTTCTGTGTCAAATGCAGATGACTCCTAGATTTTGTGGTGTCTAAAGAAGGCATACACATTGATCCTCTGAAATTCGAGGAAATCGTCAACTTGCCTCCTCCTTCTTTCATTCGTCAACTGCAAATTTTTCAAGGGAAAGCTAATTTCCTCTGCCGATTTGTAATGAATTATGCTGAGCTTGCCAAAGGCTTTACACACTTATTGAAAAAGGGAATCCCATTCTTATGGGATGAAATTTCTCAGAGCTCTTTCAATACAGTAAAGCGAGCCCTTATCACAACTCTGTTACTGCATCCTCCCAATTATCACCACGATTATTTCTTGTATTTGGGCGCTGCCGAAAACACTATTCTCATGGTGTTGGTTCAGGATGATGATGATGGTCAGGAACATGTAGTATACTAATTGAGTTGTAATATCTTCGATATTGAGACCCGGTATGCTCATGTAGAGAAACTTGCAGGCTGTTGTTCATGCCGTTCAACGTTTCCGTCACTATATTCTCCTGTGCAAAACCCTAGTGATTTCTAATTTCAACCCCTTGAATTTATATTATCACACGTTAGTTACTTGGGGGAGAATACTTAAAATGGATCGTTATCCTACAAGAGTTCAACTTAGAATATATTGCTGCTAAGTCAAAGAAATTGCTGGTATTTTCCGAGTTGATCTGCGATCTTCCTACTACAGATGATCCCACTCCTATCGATGAGTCCATCCCTGATGAGAATTTCTTTCTCATTAGTACTTGTAATACATGGTATGGGGACATCACCATATATATCCAAACCCAAAATTTTCAGCCAAATCTATCGCAGTTTGAGCAAAGACGGATTCACGACCAGTCTTAACCATATCGCATCGTTGGGGACACCCTCTATCATACTGGTATTGACTATGTCCTCCGCCATTGTTTGACACTCGAGGAAGCTGAGAAAGCTCTGAATTACTGCCACACCGAGGCTTGTAGTGGTCACATGCCTTGTTATTCCACTGCTCAAAATATCCTTCGTGCAGGTTATTTTTAGCTGTCTATTTTTAAAGACTACATCATCGTAGTCCATAAATGCCATGATTTGTAGATTTACTCTTGAAAATAGTGCACCCCACCCTCACCCTTGCTCCCAGTTGTGAACGTCGCTCCTTTTGAAAAATGGGGCATTGATTTTATGACCTGTAACCCTCACTCGGCGGGGCGGCATGGCTATATCATCGTTTCCATTGACTATTTCACTAAATGGGCCAAGGCAATTCCTACATATGATAATGAAGGTCTCATTGCAACACAATTCTTATTCAATCATGTCATAGCTCCGTTTGGCTTCCTGAAAATGATTGTCACTGATCATGGCACTCATTTTCGTAATCATATGATGACAAAGCTCTCTACTTAGTTGGGGTTACATCATGATAAATCCACCCCTTACTATCCATAGGCCAATGGTCAAGTTGAATATGTCAACAAAGTATTGGTGACCATGCCCCAATGTTCCATTGGGAAGTATAAGCGAGATTGTCACCTCATGCTTTTATCCACTCTATGGGCATACCGAACCTCTGCTAATACTGCCACTGGATTCACACCATTCCAATTGGTGTACGGTCTAGAGGCCACACTCCCGATCGAGTGTGAGATTCCTTCCCTGAAGCTAGATATCAAACTCATTCCTGGTACTTCGCCAGAAGAGGAACACCTGTTGTACCTTGAGTGTCTTGATGAGGCCAGAAGGATTGTTGCTTTAGTTATTGAAACATAGAAATGACGAGTTAAGGTGAAATATGAAAAATTTGTCACACCTCGGGTTTAATTTGAAGGTGACTTGGTCCTGCTGTATGACCAAGCCCATGACAAGTTGGGAGTTGGAAAGATTGAGCCTATGTGGCATGGGCCCTATATTATTTAATGTGTTTTGGAATGTGGATCCTATGAGCGAGCTGATTATGAAGGTAATCCTTTAGATGAGCCCTGAAACAGGCTCTATCTGAAGAAATATTACGCTTAATATTAAGTGTGATAAATTTGTACATTAGTGCGTTATTCATTAGTGTGCATTGAGTTTATTTTTGGTGTGATTGTTTTCCTTGAAAACATGTTTCCTCTGCTTACCTTGGGTTTCACTTTGTTTGAAAATGTCTTCGAATAACTACGTTGGGTTTTCTGATGGCGCTTGCCGCAGTGCACAGAACCTATCTTCCATAGCATGGGAACTATTTTCTCCTAATGGCGAGGTGATTAATTTACTAGGCATTTGTTTAGGTCATGTTGAAGCCTAGAAAATCTCTGCTTCAAACATCGGGGATAACCACCCGGTCGGGACCTTAAGGCAGCTCCTTTTCTGTTTGGTGTGGTGGCTCCGACTGGATTTAAAGGACCAGTTTCCTTGTAACTAAATGGATTGGATTGGATGGGTGGAAATGGGACTAAACTAACTGAAATAAAACTATCTAATTTAAGCTAAATACTGATAAAGAAATTCTAGCACTAACCCGGGTAGCTATATGTGAATACAACTTAAGATTGTTTCAATTCAACAATAACCAAAAAAATGTATTATTAATTAAATTGAAATATGCAGAAACAAATAAAGATAACTCTATTTAAGAAATTAAACAGAGTTATATAAACATATTGCATTCATCATTGTATACCATTTACATGTAACTATGAAAAATAATGTTTCAATTATACTCAGAAATGATATATAAAAGGAAGCGTTGTTAAAACAAATATACATATAAATGATAGCAATTTTAAAACGAATATCATAAAACAAAAGAGATCAACAGTGAACAGATAGAAATACCTTGTTCATCTTGAAGACTTTCAAATGCGATCTGATACTCTATCCAATAACTCTAATGCAAAATCAAATTCCAAGGTACAAAAATGCAACACTTCAAAGATAATTCCGCATGAAAATCACCAGATTTGATCCTTTTCAAAAAATATATAAGACAATGGAGTACAGAAATGCAATCTCCAAGTCCAAAAATATTAAGATCCAGGACCCCTCTCTAAATGCATGAGAGGGGTTTAAATACTACTTAACTAACTCTAAAATTAGTTTATTACAAAAATTAAGGATTCGGTTCAATGACCGTCCTTTTCCTAGGCTAAAATACAGTGAAATTAAAACTAAATCTATCTATCTATTAACTTGATCTTTAAGCTTGCAGGCATCCAACATAGTTTTGAGAAGATGCGGTTGACCGACTTCAGAATTCAACTGTCCTGAAAAGACAGAGTTGGCAAGCGTAGGAGCAATCTTCTCTGTAGCATTGATGATACAATTGAGCGCACTGTGCTGACTGTGTGGCTTTACCAAGTACATCCAGTATGAGTCCCAATTCAATCTTGTCAGCCCTTGGATGGATTTTGCTCTTTCTTCCGCCTTTTGCCTCCATTCTGTTTGCAGTTGATTTTCCTGTGGGAGATATCCTGGAACAATTTCAGAAATCAAGTTAGCTTTGTGTAAATTGTCATTTACACAATCAGTGAGAGTGTTTGCCACTGTAGATGCCTCCTCTGCTGCCTTTTCTTCCCTTCTGATTTGTGCATCCCAATTATTAAACAATATTTCTTTATGGTTCTCGTTAATGATGGGTGCACCAGCTTTTCTGCCTTCTTTTGTCTTTTGACATGCTAGATAATCATTGATCTTTTCATTAATCAAATCATAATCATTTCGTAAATCTACGACATGATTTGTGATTTTATCTCTCTCTTGGCACAAAGAATTCCATTGCAATATTTTTTGGCAGAAAACTTCCTCTTGTTGCAGTAGTTGATTGTTCAAAGAGATGGTTTCTGAAATGAATTCTGGAAGCTTAGGATCATCCTTATGCTGTTCTTGGATAATTTGTATTTGTTTGTCTTTATCAGCCAGACTTTTCTGATGTCCTGTTTTCATTTCTTGAAGTTGTTGTTGTAACTCTTCAAGTTTTAATTGTGCTTCCTTATTGGCCTGAACCTGTTGCAATTACTGTTGCAGAGCTTTTATCTGTTCTTCTTTTTCATCCAACAAAAGTTGTATCCCAACTGCTTTATCAATTGTTGCAGAAGCATAAGCTCCTGTTATTTGAGATAACTTAGTGAGATTATGAGTAGGCTCTGTGGCAGGATCTTTCCATAAAACATCTACTTGTTCTGGTTCAGTAGCAATTGCACTTTCTATTTTTCTCTTTTTTCTTTGTCTCTTTACTACTGCTTTGTATTTTGGGCTATAAAATACATCCAGAGGAGGAATGTCTTCTACATTAAGTACAATTTCAGAGGAGGGTGTGATTGGTATGTGCTCTGTTACTGCGGCTGTGCTGCTTGTTCCTGTGCTCAAAACTTTGGTTGTCTGGACAGGGGTCTGTACATTCTGTCCTTCTACATTAATCAATTGATTAAAGGTTTCCAATTCTTTATCTAACTCAATGGTGACTGGCTGTTGCTGTACATTGGGTGGAGGAGGATTTGTTTGTTGAGAAGTCAAAATTTGCTGTTGAGTAAGCTCTTTAGATTGTGCAGAATCTTTAATGGATTCTTCCATTTTATCTTCCTTTTCTTTAGGCTTATTGGAGTGTTCAGAATCTCTGTCGGATTTTTATTTAGATTTACTTGTACTTGAACTGCCGTTAAGACTAACACTAGGAGTTTGCTCCCTTGCAGGCTCTAAGCGTAGATTATCCAAAGGAATAGGAATTAGTCTCCTTTCTCTGTAAAGCTTGAATTCCTGGAATTCCTCTGGAGATAGCTGAGCCTGAGCTGAATTCAAAACTTCTTTGAATGAATTTCTTGCTTGGAACATATCATCAAAAATATCCTGCTCCCCGACAAATTCTCTTACTTTGATTGCATTGGTAAAATTCTTAACAATATCATTTGGGTCGAATAACCTTCTTGAGAATTTGAACAGCTGTAGGCATGTAACGTTGCCTATCTCGTGAAATGCATTACCAATATCCAACAGTGAAAATGTTCCACATTTTATGGGAAATTGTGGCCAAATGCCCTTTTTCTTGTCTTTTAAATCTTTTGTTATACCTCCCTGGCCACAGGTCTGATAAGCAATTTCCCGAGCTACAAGTCTATCTGGAACATATAAGGGTAAAACATGGGGAGAAGAATAACTTCCAAAAACCCTAATATAGGTGAAAAATTCTTCTCCAAACCATCTTGCGACGGGGAGAATATCAACCTCTGTTTCTGAGGATAACCTCGAGGCATCCTTATTATACAATGTTCTATATAATGGCAGCATTATTCCATGACAAATTTGATAAAAATGGGGGACAAACTCAGACTCCCATAGTTCTTTATGGTACACATGAATGGGCAAAGGATCGTGGATAGTCCATTTCCAGCCCATCACAGGGAATTTAGAGACATAGCAGATGGCGTCCATGACATAAGCAGATAAATAAAAAGGCGGATAAACCCGCTAGGAAACATTTCGTTTAGACCGGTAATGAAAAATAGCAGTGGTGAGATTATCAGATAGGATTTTGGCCCAATCTACAATTGTAGAATTAACAACCGCATTCAACAAAGGAAGCCATTCGGGTAAGATCATATTTATGTCAGGCTTTCCAAAAAGCCTGCATAACATGGCAGCAGTAAAACAATAAGGAGAGGTAAGTGAACCCGTGCTGTACATACCTTGTTTTTTTTTCTTCAATGGTTCACTTCTTTTAGTCCACTCCTTTGTGCATTCTGCCAAATTTGAGTGTTCTTTGGCGAACTCTTCCATAAATTGCTTGTTGAAAGTTGCCTGAGGTTCTGGCAGCTTATACATTAATCTCAGATCTTCTATGGTGAATGACCCAATTAGCTCTTCAGATGGAGTTATGAATTGTCTGTCTGAAATATCTGTGCTATCCAGCACCCATCTCACCATGTCTGTATATGGGAGAATCCTTGGCCTTGCTGCTATTCTATGTAGAAATGAGCAATCCAAGTCTCTAAGGGTTGCTTCAGACGTATCCTTTGAACCTGCTGTAGTTGCAACTTTTATCACCACAGGGTTTTCATCTTCTAACAGTTTATACATTCCCTCCCAAGTGGATATATCGGCGTCGTTGTTACAGGCGGTGTCTGCGTATAGCGAAGCCATTTCTTTGTTCTCAGAACTTGAGCTCTTCTCCTTCTTACCCATAGTGTTTAGCGGAAGCTTTGTATAGTGGTCCGCTCCTTCGTGCCTGCGTTTTACGAATAAATGAGAGTAATGATATAAGAAAGGTGATGAGACTGTTTCGAATATGAAAGCGGATGAAATATAATATTTAAATTATGAAACGATTTTCAATCTAAACACAATCTCATTTCACATTAATAATCAATCCAATCATTTAATATAATCATTAAAGCACATAACGGATTTGACATATGAGAAGATTGCCTTGGGATAGCGCGCCTACATGAATCTGCGACATTGCGATCTGCGATTTGATGCGCAAATTCGCAATATCGCAATGTCGCAATATCGCAGAATGAAGTCATCGCAGTCATAAAAATAGCGCAAAAGTGGAAATTGCGCAATAGCGCAAAAGCGCATATCGCAATAGCGCAAAAGCGCAAAAGCGCATAAGTGCAGAATCGCAAAAGCGCACAATCGCAAAAGCGCAAAAGCGCATAAGCGCAGAATCGCAAAAGCGCACAATCACAAAAGCGCAAAATCGCAAAAGCGCAGAAGATATTTATTAATCATTTCTGTTTTCTGTGCTATGCGATCTGCGATCAATGCGTTTCATATATACTATTTTGTTATGGATGCGCTATCTTGTTTCAAGGGCAATTTTATTATAATCTATCATAAACTTAAGTGTTTCTAAATATTGTTTCTAAGGGATTTCTATAAGTTTATGATAGAAAGTTTTACTTGAAAGGAAAACAAATCCTAATTGATTTTTTTTTTGGATTTTTTAACTAAGGGTCCCCATTTATTTAGTATTATTACTAATAATAAATAAAAGGGGGGTTGTTGCTAGTCACAACAGGTCAGAAAACTAACAATGTTGCCAAATATAGTGCGGTGATCGAACTATTATCACATGCCATTGATCTTGGGATAAGAGATTTGGTTGTTAAGTTGGAATCATAGCTCGTTTTGTTACAACTGAATGGGCATTATTCTGTGCGCAATCCTCAAATTTTGCGTATGTATTTACATGTTAGATTATTGGAAAGTGATATTGATTTTATCACATATCAACACATTCCACAACATTTAAATACTTTAACAGATTGATTAGCAAACCATGTATTAGATAGACATTTGTGCAATATGTAAATCAAGACATCATCATGATACACAAGTAGCCGTAGAAACATGCATATATATATATATATATATATATATATATATATATATATATCGGTCTGTAAGTGTGTTACATCAAAAATATCAAAATATGTATGTTCTGTTACAAAAATGTATAAACAGGGCTGCTATCCGCCCACATGGTGCTCATGGTAACAAGTGACTGCTCGAATTACTCGCCAAAATAATCGACGTAGTGTTCCTGGAACTCTGACAATGTGTCTCTGAAAACGCAGTGGAATCTCATCAAATGTGAGATACTCTGGGATGCCACGCATGAGGCCAAATAGGTTCCTCTCCAACTCAGATAATGTGTCTTATCCCTCCTCATAAGGAGCATCCTTTGCTAGATGGGATACTTATCATGCAATCAGGGACATACCGAGAGGTCTCTGTGGACCCATATTTGTAAAAAAATCATAAGTTTACGTGTCAGAAAATATAAAAAAAACATTAAAAAAGTAAAAATGTTTAAAAAACACTTTTTACCTCCATCAGTCCACTGTGTGTCTGGTGGGATCGAAATATCCGTATCTCCTCTGAAGTCGATGCCGGCATAGGCGTAATCCTCGACTATGATTAAATGATTGTTGGGAAAAACACTAAGAGGGGGGGGGGTGAATCAGTATTTAGATCTGACTGAAAAATTATGCATTTAATTATTTACTTAGATTATTGCATCATTCATTCATCAGAATTTTAGTAAGCATTAAGCATGTGCAGTAAAAACAGAATAATCCATCACACATAAGAAACACACATGAACACCAGTATTTAAGGTGGAAACCCAATTTGGGAGAAAACCACTGCTGCTGTCATCTCTGTCTTCAATATTTATTATAAAGAAAACTTCTTACAATTTTTGTGCTAGCACAGAATTATACTAGCTGTTTGGTCAATTTAGTGTGTCCTAAATTGCTACATTTAATTTGTCAATCCGGGATTCGTAAGCTGATGAAGTGTGGCGCACTATATGTGCAAGATAACCTATCTCTTACTTTTTTGTCGTTTTTGGATTTTTGTGAAATTCTAAAAGACAAGTATGGAGACAAATATTCAAGACAACAATGTCTTTCTAATGATTTTCCAACTTCAAAAGAATTTTAAAAACACACAATGACAAAATTAATTCTTCAAAAGAAAATGAAATTGCATCACTACTCTAGTCAAACAAACAATGAACTACTGATCATGAAACTCATTATTCTTGCTGCTGTTCAAACACAAAAGAAACTATGCTTAAAGAAATCCAAAAGTTGCAAAAAAGTAAATCTAAATCAAATTACATCAACTTATCTTCTGATCCCTCATCATTAGTCCAGCTATGATTTTCGGAGGTAACCATAAACAACTTGAGTAACCCGATATCTAACTTGCAGAAAGTAAACTAATATCAAACTACACATTCATAATTCAATCCCTCACCATCAGTCCAACTGTGGCTTTCGGAGGTAACTGAAGATGTCATGAGCAATTTAATATATCTAACTTGCAGAAAGTAAAATAATATCAAACTACACATTCATAATTCAATCCCTCACCATCAGTCCAGCTGTGGCTTTCGGAGGTAACTGAAGATGTCATGAGCAATTTAATATATCTAACTTGCAGAAAGTAAACTAATATCAAACTATACATTCATACTTCAATCCCTCACCATCAGTCCAGCTGTGGCTTTCAGAGGTAACTGAAAATGACATGAACAATTTGATATATCTAAATCTAACTACTGAAACAAATGTGCAAGACTAAAATAAACAAAGCAGTATTGAAATTAAACAGAAACTAAGAAAAGTAAATTAGTAGCAGAACAATATTAATTCCATGTCATTAGTCAAAAAATTATGCAAATGCCCGGGCTGCCTATTTATAACCTGAAATAAGAACACCGATCAGTTTAACGATAACATAAAACATGAAAGACAGAAGTAAAATGTAAAGCATGAAAGATTATAAACAGAAATGAAGCATATATACCATGAAAGATGCAATGTATAAACATGTGAATGAATTATGGCACAATGAGCTTAAAGAAATAAAACAAGAACTATACAATAATGCACAAAACCTCAGCATGTGCAGGGGGCCCTCTACACCAGCCTTGGCAACAGACTTCAAGTACGAATTACGCTTGGAAACAGAGTCTTCTTATATATTAAAATGCAGTCATAATAGAAAGGTGATATTACGGCACAGTGGCAACGTAATTACATTACAGAGCTATCTGGAAGCTAATGGAGACTACGTAATATGTGTATGCAAACGCATTATTTAGAACAAAGGAAATATAACTAATTCCCTAAAGTTTGTGCTGATGGAGAACACGTAAACCATTACATCCAGAGATCTAGGATCATGGCCGCGTTGAGGAGTAAATCTATGAAGAGTGGATGTTTGAATTCAGCTTATGGAGCCATGTACAGGTGTTGATTTGTCTCCCGCAATTCAGAAACGGCCATATAAATCTCCACGTGACGAGAAACAGAGTCCTGTCACCGTGGGACTCTACGGTTGACTTCCACTTGGCCACCTTTGACCGTAGCCTCCTTAGGTGAATTTGCTCGAGCCAATAGGACACGATCCATGTCCACATCATTTATGACTTGCCCATGTGGCTCGTTTTACCTGAAGACACCTGTAACATAGAGTTTCACAAAATGGTTGTGGAAAGTTGCAGCAGCTGCGGAAAGTAGCAAGATTCCGTAGCTAAATGACAAAAATCTAAATCAAACAGCAGACACAAAAATATAGTTAAAAACCATTTTAGATGCTCTTTTTCAATTAATATACAATGATATTGACAACTTGGGAGGTTCAGGTGAATGAAAAAGGTCTAGGAAGATGTATAAGAACAATGCAGATTTGAGACTCAACATACCCCCATTGTGAAGGTGTTGCATGTCCTCATGCAACCAAAATTTTGATAATCCTTCTTCAGTTCATATGCCTTGACACTTCAGCCAGTACATCCAATCCTCTCCTCTTCTTCCTTGGTGCTGGTAACATCCTAGGCTTCTTCATTAAGCATCTAAATTTGATATTAACCAGTGCTCTGCTTAACTTCTGGCATTTCTTTTTCAATTTCTTGTTCTTCTTCTGCCATATTCCCAGATGTAGCATGGTATTATCATGAATGATTTTGTCCAATTTGCTTTGTTCCTTCAATGTCTCATTTTCATTTTTAATGTGTCTGTTTAAAAGCTCTAGCTCAAAGACTTCCTGTTTTAGTGATTGGACTAAATCATCTTGTACTGTGTGAGGCTGAATGGACGAAGTACTGGGACCTGTAGCTGCTTTTTCTAAAGATTCTATATAATCATATACTTCCTGCTGCTTGGGGTCTATATCAGGTGTCATTTTTATTGGGCTGTCCCCAAAATGCCATGAAGGAGAGTTATCTTCAAAATCTAGTTGAGAAGGGCTCACATCAACATCTTGCTGAGAATGGGATGGACTATGTTCAATGTCTGACTAAGAATGAAATGAACCAGGTTCACTAACTGACTGAGAGTGAGATGGACTATGGTCAGCTGGGGATTGTTCAAATGTTTCTTCTCCCAAATCAATGAAATGGGGTCCTTTCATTTGCGTTTTCCTCAATTTCCCCTTAAGTCTGGAACTTCTTCTCACATGCTGTGGACCACTGTCCTTTTGCTTTTGTTTTCCTTTCTCTGTCTTCTTGGCCATAGATGACTGTTTTTGAAGATGAACTAATCTTTCAGATAACACTTGATGATCTTCTTCTTCGGAAGAAGGGGTTTGATGTATAGCCTCAATACTTTTTCTCTCTTTTGGTGTTATTGGCTTTTTACCCTTGGTTTCTTTCTTCTTCCTTTTTGACAATCTCTCTTCCCTACTGGTTTTTTCAATTGCAGTAGTAGGAGTACTTTGAGTTTCATCATTTTTTCTTTTTCTCCTACTCCTTCTTGATGTGCTACCTTCAGGAATTTCCTGAGGTTCCTCAAAGAAATTTCTAATCAAAAATTGTTCCCATGTGTCTTTCTTCTTCTTTAACTCTTTTTCAATCAAAATTTTTACAAGACCGTGGTGATATAGATGTGGTTCTACATCCCCTAAATGCTTCTAAACAGTCACAAAATTTTTCTTCAAACTATTTAATAGAAAATATGGGAGATTGAGAGTTTGATTATCTAGAAAATTCATCAGCAATCTGGTATGGTACATATACATGGACCCAAAACGGCCTTCACAGGTGATGAATTTTTGAACAACTAGCAGCAAAGTAGCCCATTCCTCTTTCAAAGCATGAACAAGAATTCCTCTTTTAAAAATAGTTATGTCCATACCTTGGTTTCATAAGATTATTCTCCAGGCTTCATCACTAATGCTTTTATTCTTAAACCATCGTTCACCCTCTTGAAGAAGTTCTGTGGCAGATGCTATAGATGCCTCATTCACCGCAAACTTAAGGTCTCCAATTTCTACCTCCAGGCCATTGAACGACCTTGCAAATGCTTTTGTCACTTCTTTATGGTAGCCTATGAACTTTTGGATAAACCGCAGCCACTTTGCTTTCTTCAATATATCCCTGACTTGCGGATATCCTTCCATGAACTTAGGTCCTTCTGGTTCTGCTCTTAGCAATTTACCCATTCTTCTTTCTGCTCTTCAAAAATTTTCCTGCGTGAGGGTTCAATGGAAGTAGAACGGTTGAATGCACGGAAATGAGCACAATGACTGTATGTAGATATCAGAGAGTGGGTATACAGGCTATAGCGTAACAGAGAACGAAATGGAGTGAAACGGAACAAAGAGGGGTTTCGTGAGCACGACAGAGATACGACTGTGAGATTAACAGAACAATAGGAGGAGTATAACACATCCGGCAGTGTTTTGAAATTTGGTGGCTACAAAATAAATGTGAGCACGTTTAAACAACGACTATGGATTTTATGCGGCTGTAAGAAGCCGTAGTCAAATCAACTACGTCTCATTGTCATAGGTGGCATATCGGAGTATGAGTGAAGATCAAAGGTTTAATTATGGGACCGTTTGAGAATGAATGTGGGAGGATCATATGGAGATCGTGAAAGGGTTACGGAGTTTGTCAATATAATCATTGCACATAATGGATGGAGCTTATGGTTTAGAACTATATAAAAATGTGTTTTCAATGCTATTTGAAATGAATTTTTACTCATACCTTGGAATCTTTGCCTTTTTCCTTGGTCTTCAATTAGTTGCTCCTCATTGGTATCTTGAATGCCCCATGTCTTCATAATTGGTCCTCTCACCTGCATTTAATTTCATGATTATGGAAATAACATCTGGCTGTACATTCTTTTGAAAACAGAGTGGTAGCTGTGGAATCTGCTTCTGGCTGCGGAAACTGGAGTCAGCTGCGGAAACAGATGTCAGCTGCGGAAACTGACACAGCTATTATTTGGGTGAGTGAAAATGAACGGATGACAAATGACTAGATGGAAATGGTCATGAAAAAGAATTTTATTGGTGAAATGGAATGAAATAGATAAAATGAAGTGGAATGTAGTGAAATGAAGTGAAATGAAGTGGAATGAAGTGGAATGGGTGGTCACAAAACTTGTGAAATGAAAGAAAGATTTTTTTTTTTTTTTGGAAAATATAGAGTGTCAGGTGTTCCTGATTTTCACCCTATATTTTCTGTATAAGACTGCCAATCAGTGATTGGTTTTCAGGCTTATAATTTTTTTATTTTTTATTTTTATTTTTTATTTTTATTTTTATTTATTTTTATTTATTTTTATTTTCAATTGAAAGAACAAAAGCTAGGCTGGTGGAGAAGAAGAATTCTTCTGTACCAGCCTGATTGCAGAATTTTCTTGAAACATTTTGACAAAATCCTCTTTTGAGAGTGGCTTATGATAAACTTTCAATCTATGGCCATTCACAATAAGAGGAGTTTGAAACTCATTAATGGTCTTGATTCTTACCGCTCCATTGCTAAAGATCTTGTCAATCTCATATGGCCCAAGCCAATGAGTCTGAAATTTTCCTTGAAAATATTTAAACTGGGAATCAAATAACAATGCCCAATCTCCTTCTTGAAACTTCTTCTCTTTGATGTACTTGTCGTGCCATTTAGCTCTTTGATATTGAACTAGATCAGTTCTTAAAATTGCTTCTTGTCTGATCTCATCTAGCTCATTCAACTGCTCCATTCTATGCTTTTGGGCATCTAATAAGTCCATCCCCAACTGAACTGCTATCTTGAAGGTCTTGACTTGGAACTCAATGGGGAGCAGGACTTCCTTCCCATAAACAAGTTCATAGGGAGAATGTCATGTTGTATTTCTCCATGTAGTTCTGTAGGCCCACAAGGCTTCAGGAAGCCTTTCTGCCCAATCTCTTCTATGTAGATGAACAATTTTGGTGATGATACTTTCAAGAACTTTGTTTGTGGACTCCACTTGACCATTTGCTTGCGGATGGTAAGGAGTAGATCTTCTGTGCTTGATTTTGTATTCTTCCATCAATTTCTCCACCAAGTTAGATGTGAATTGGCTTCCTTGATCTGTCACAATTTCTCTTGGAACACCAAAGCGAGTAAAAATATCCTCATAAAGAAAATGAACAACTGAATTTTCAGTAGCAGATACTAATGCTTTAGCTTCTACCCATTTAGTAACATAATCAGTACAAACCAATATATGCTTCTTTTGCTTAGATGGTGGATTAATAGGTCCAATGAAATCTAAAGCCCATTTTTCAAAGGGTTCAATGAGTACATGTGGTTGCAGTGGAATTTCATTTGAAAGGGTAGGTTTCCCTACTCTTTGGCAGCTGTCACACCTTTTGACATATTGTTTTGCATCTTTGAAGAGGGAAGGACAATAATATCCTAAAGAGAGGATTTTATAGGCCGTCCTTTTGTCTGCAAAGTGTCCGCCGCATGGTTCATCATGACATGCCTTAATAATATCAGGCATTTCATCTTCCCTGACACATCTTCTGATCACAAGATCTGGCCCTGTTTTAAACAATTCGTTAGAAATCCATGAATATTTTGAACTCTCCTGAATAATTTTTCGTTTTTCACTTGGAAATAAATGTGAAGGCGGTTTCCCTGTAACCAAATAGTTAGCAATATCTACATACCAAGGAGTCTTAATAGTTACTGCAAACAAGTATTCATCAGGAAACTTATCCTCTACAGGAGAATCTTCTTTAGTATTCTGAATCCTAGACAAGAAATCAGCTACTGTATTCTGTTTTCCTGGTCTATCCAACACAATAATATTGAATTCTTGCAAAGTAAGAGCCATCTTGTCACTCTGCCATTAGTAATAGGTTTATTCATTAAATATCTAATTGCAGAATGGTCAGTATGAATAAAAGTTTCATAGCCTGTTATGTAATGTCTAAACTTATTAATTGCATGAACAACAACTAAAAACTCTTTTTCAGTCACAGTATAGTTCAACTCTGTGGGAGTCAAATTTTTACTAGTATAATAAATGGCATAAGGAACTAAATCTTTTTGACCCAACACAACTCCCAGAGCTGTATCTGAAGCATCTGTAGAAATATGGAAAGGGAGTTTCCAATTTGGTCCTCTCAAGATAGGTGCTTCAGATATTCTTGTTTTCAAAGTTTCAAAGGTTGATTGACAATTAGGATCCCATTTAAATTCACAGTCTTTTGTAAGAAATTTGAAGAGTGGAGATGCTATTTTAGTGAAGTTTTCTATAAATCTTCTATAGTAACCAGTAAATCCTAGAAAACTTCTAACATCTCTTTGAAAATTTGGAATAGGTAACTTGGAGATGAATTCAACTTTTGATCTATCAACCTTAATCCCATCTCCTGAAATATGATGTCCTAAAACAATACCTTCAATAAACATCATAAAGCATTTTTCATGGCTTAATGAAAGGTTTGTTTCTTTACATCTTATAAGAACTTTTTCCAAATTTTCTAATGCCTCTTCAAATGAATTACCATAAACTGTAAAATCACCCATATAAACCTCTACACAATCATGGATTAGATCAGAAAAAATTCCTAGTACTGCTCTTTGGAATGTTGCGGGTGCATTACATAACCCAAAAGGAAGCACTCGATAGGCAAAAGTTCCCCATGGACAAGTAAATATGGTCTTATCTTGATCTTCAGGTGCTACCTGAATTTGATTATAGCCACTAAAACCATCCAAAAATGAAAAGTACTTTTTACCTGCTAATGTATCTAATACTTGATCAATAAAAGGCAAAGGAAAGTGATCCTTCAAAGTTGCTTTGTTCAATTCCCTGTAATCAATGCATACCCTCCATTTACCATTCTTTTTAGGTACTATAACTAGAGGAGAAACCCATCGGCTATCTGAAATTGGATAAATGAAGTTTACATTGAGTAGTTTTTGGAGCTCTTCTTTCACTATCTCCCTAAGATTTGGATTCATCTTCTTTGAGGTTGTCTGATTGGTCTACTGTTTTCCTCAATATAGATATGATGGATGCAAGTCTTAGGATCAATACCTTTCATGTCAGTATACTCCCATGCAAATGCAGTAGAATGTTTTTGCAAGATTTTGATTAGTTCTTTTTGTTGTGACTTTTCCAAATGTTTGTTGATATTCAATGTTTTCCTGGAAAAATCTCAATAGTAGAACTACCAAACTCTTCCATAGAGTAAAGAGACATTTGTCTTGATGATAAATATTATATGTCAGATTCCAACTGAAATTGTGTGGGGTCATATTCTGAATATGTCTCAAAATTTTCTAATGTGTTCATAATTTGACTATCCTCACTAACTTCCGAAATGGTAAAGACAGGTTGTATAGTGTCCTCATCATCAACCCATTCATTGTATCCTACTTTTGTGATTGCTTTTGCTGGAGGATACAAATTGAATTTCTTTGTCGAATTACCATTAGAAATGTACATATCCCCAGATCTACAACTAATAAAAGCATCAGCTGTGGCTAGCCAAGGTCTTCCTAAAATAAGTGGGTGCCCTCCTAGGTTACTCTTGGGAGTCAAAATCATAAAATCTACCGGATATTCCCAAGAATCTAAGGAGACTGAAATATCTTCTAATACACCATCTGGTTTAATAATTGATCGATCTGCAAGTTGCAGTAAAGTAGGTGTAAAAGAAGGTTAGGAAGTTTTAGCTGGTCCATAGTCTGTCTACTCATAATGTTGATAGCAGCCCCTAAGTCAATCAATGTGTTTGGAATTTCTATCCCATTTATATGTGTCTTGACAATTGGACTTCCTGGATCTACATATTTTTGCATGGTAATTTTTCCCATCATAATATCTGCAATCTTTCCTACCAGGTGGATTCTTCTTGTGTCTTTTAGTTTCCTTCCTGGTCTTTTGAAACTCAACTTCTTTATTGTTTTTGCTAGAATAGGAATCTCTCGAATGGCTTGTAGCAAGGGAATCTTGATACAAACATTCTTCAATTCATCTAGAAAATCATAGTTAGGCAACAAGATTTGTTTTTCCACCCCCTTGTCAATTTGTAGTCTTTCGGGAAAAGGAGGTGTAGATGAAGATGCAGGTTGCTCAACTATAGGAGTTGTGGGTGTTAACTTTTCTTTTTCTTTTTGAATATTTGAGTTTTGAAGAGATACTTCTTCAGAACCCTTATTGGCTTCAAGAGAGTCCTCCTCAGAGGTATCCTGTTCTAGGTCATCTATAGAAGGTTTTTCTAAAACTCTACCAGATTTGAGTTGTACATCATTGAGAGGAACAATCATATAGGTAGGAAATTGTTGTCCTTCTACCATGTAAGTATTCTGAGGATTTTTATTGTTAGGATTTGGCAATGGCTGAGCTGGAAGTTGATTTGTCTTTTGTTGGTATGGGAGCATGAGTTAAGGATTTGGATTTTTTTGAGAAGGTTGTTGTTGTGGAAATGGAAATGAAAGTTGTGTATTTGTATTTGGAAGTTGTGGAGCTTGTTGATTTTGAAAAGATGGAGGATATTGATAAAATTGAGCAAATCTCCCATAAGTATTTTGCATCCCTTGTACCCATGGCTGATATGGATTTTGATTTTGGGGCCAAGGTTGTTGCCAAGGATTCCAATTTGGTGGGGTTTGAAGATTCATAGGGTTGTTAAACCCTTGAGTTTGTTGTCCCTGCCAAGGTCTTCTTGCAACAAAACAGAGAGATTCTATTGAATTTGGGTCTTCTTGAAAAACAACTTTGAGTCCAGGAATTGAAGGACAATCCTTGATCTCATGATTCTCTGAGAAAATCATACATGTTTCTACAACTTTTGCATCCAAGGGACATTCCCTTAAAGCATGTTTCTTCCTACGTTTCGGACAAAAGATAGCTAAAGCATCTGTTTCTGCTTTCTGCTTGTTTTGGATTTTAAGGGTGTCCAGTTGTTCACTAAGGCTCCCTAAGATATCAGTTTTGAATTCATCAAGCATATTACCAATCTCTGCCCTACTTACTGATCCAGTTGCAGATTTGTTAGCCCTAATAAGAGAAGGATCCCTAGGCCCTTTTCCTGTTTTAGATTTTCCTCTTGAGAGATGGACACATAGTTATGTTATGTCACGAAGTGGAAGTTGAGAAATGTCTCCTTTCCCCATCATGTTTAAAATATATATCCATTCATATCTAATGGCTTTTAATATGAGGGCTTTCAAGGTTTCATCATCTAAGTTGCTCATCTTTTCTCTTTTCAAGTTGTATTGAAATCTTTCAAGTAAATCTTCCAAATTTTCGTCTTCTTTTTGCATCATTTTGAATACCTCATCCTTGTGATTGGTAGGCATACAATAGTCCAAGTATCTATCCAAAAATGTTTGTTTCATATCATTCCAAGTCCTAATAGATTGAGTAGCTAATCCCATGAACCATTTCAAAGCAGCTCCCTTCAATGTTGAAGGAAACAATTTGAGTTTTTGAGAGTCTTCCATATAGTCATAAGTTCGGCACACAACTTCAAACTCAAATAGAAATGTTTCAGGATCCTCACTTCGCAATCCATAAAAGTTAGGGAGGATAGATGGTGAGATATTTTTCATCGTTGTATGAGTTTCCTCATCAACTATAGGGAATCCAAACAAGTTGTCTCCTTCCCTATTTCTTTCATTATTTCCTTCACCATTGTTGTCTCCATTATTTCCTCCTCCTCTACCTCTACCTCTAAATCCATCTATTATTTCCTCTGCCATGATAGTTTCTTTAGAGTCCTTAAAGTCCTCTAGTTCTTCTATCAAGGGAGGATGAGAGGGAGTCTCTTCCTTTTCTAAATGAGATTTAGTAGGTGGTATAGGAGAATCCTCTAATTCAGGTGCTCCTTGAATTCCAAAAATCTTAAGGCTAGGGGTAGATGGTGGTGAATCTTATCTATGCCTTGAAGAAGATGGAGTTTTAAAAATCGAACTCTTGGCTTTAGCTATAAACCTTCCCCTAGAATCTCTTGCTCTATGCATGTCATTTTTTTTTATTTTTTATTTTTTAAAGTAGGGATAATAATTCTCTTTCTAATCTTCCAGATCACACTAGGTGCAAGAAGAGAGCATACTTAAGAAATTACTAAACCAATAATTCTCTTTTCTGATCCTCCAGATCACACTAGGTGCAAGAGGAGAGCATACTTCAAGAAATTATCAAGTTTTCCCTTCTTTTATTATTTTGTTTTTTTTTTTTTTAAGAAATTGGCTACCTAGTTACACTTCCCTGGCAACGGCGCCAAATTTTTTGGTCAATTTAGTGTGTCCTAAATTGCTACATTTAATTTTTCAATCCGGGATTCGTAAGCTGACGAAGTGTGGCACACTATATGTGCAAGATAACCTATCTCTTACTTTTTTGTCGTTTTTGGATTTTTGTGAAATTCTAAAAGACAAGTATGGAGACAAATATTCAAGACGACAATGTCTTTCTAATGATTTTCCAAACTTCAAAAGAATTTTAAAAACACACAATGACAAAATTAATTCTTCAAAGAAAATGAAATTACATCACTACTCTAGTCAAACAAACAATGAACTACTGATCATGAAACTCATTATTCTTGTTGTTGTTCAAACACAAAAGAAACTATGCTTAAAGAAATCCAAAAGTTGCAACAAAGTAAATCTAAATCAAATTACATCAACTTATCTTCTGATCCCTCATCATTAGTCCAGCTATGATTTTCGGAGGTAACCATAAACAACTTGAGTAACCTGATATCTAACTTGCAGAAAGTAAACTAATACCAAACTACACATTCATAATTCAATCCCTCACCATCAGTCCAGCTGTGGCTTTCGGAGGTAACTGAAGATGTCATGAGCAATTTAATATATCTAACTTGCAGAAAGTAAACTAATATCAAACTACACATTCATAATGAAATCCCTCACCATCTGGATAGAACGTGGCTTTTAGATGCTTGAGATATCTTGAGAAATTTAATATATCTAACCTGAGGAAAGTAAACTAATATCAAGCTATGCATTCTTCTTGTCCTTCTATCGATCCAGTGTGGCTTTAGGAGAATGGCGAAAATGACATGAACAATTTGATATATCTAAATCTATCTTGAAACAAATGTGCAAAGTAGAAATAAACAAGCGATCTTGAGAATCTAGCAGAAACTAAGAAAATTAGAAGAATTAGCAATGAGAACAATATTAATTCCATGTCATTGATCAAAAAGTTATGCAAATGTCATTTTGTTATAACTTTTGAAACAAGAACATGATCAGTTAACGATAACATAAACATAATATTATGGGCAGCAACGGTAAAAACATGAAGATTATAAAGCGAAGGAAATGAAGCATATATACCATGAAAGATGCAATGTATAAACACATGAATGAATTATGGCACAGTGAGCTTAAAGAAATAAAACAAGAACTATACAATAATGCACAGAACCTCAGAGTAATAGAGGTTATCTACACCGGTAGCAGCAGCGGACTTCAAGTGCAGTGCGGCAGGAAATGAGTCTTCTTATATATTAAAATGCAGTCATAACAGAAAGGTGATATTACGGCACAGTGGCAACGTAATTACATTACAGAGCTATCTGGAAGCTAATGGAGACTAAGTAATATGCGTATGCAAACGCATTATTTATAACAAAGGAAATATAACTAATTCCCTAAAGTTTGTGCTGATGGAGAACACGTAAACCATTACGTCCAGAGATCTAGGATCATGGCCGCGTTGAGGAGTAAATATATGAAGCGTGGATGTTTGAATTCGGCTTATGGAGCCATGTACAGGTGTTGATTTGTCTCCCGCAATTCAGAAATGACCATATGAATCTTCACGTGACGAGAAACAGAGTCCTGTCACCGTGGGACTCTACGGTTGACTTCCACTTAGCCACCTTTGACCGCAGCTTCCTTGGGTGAATTTGCTCGAGCCAATAGGACACGATCCATGTCCACATCATTTCTGACTTGCCCATGTGGCTCGTTTTTCCTGAAGACACCTGTAACATAGACTTTCACAAAATGGCTGGGGAAAGTTGCAGCAGCTGCGGAAAGTGGCAAGATTCCGCAGCTAAATGAGCAAAAATATAAATCAAATAGCAGACACAAAATATAGTTAAAAACCATTTTAGATGCTCTTTTGCAATTAATATACAATGATATTGACAACTGGGAAGGTTCAGGTGAATGAAAAAGGTCTAGGAAGATGTATAAGAACAATGCAGATTTGAGACTCAACACTAGCACGCAGGCTACCACCTGCAGAAGGCTACAACCTTCTCTCGTTCTCCAGTCACTACTGGAAGGGAGCTCCAACCCCCTGATTTTGACACCAGCTTGTACTGGCAGAAAGCTTCCACTTTCATGCAGAAGACTTCAACCCTCAGATCCACCAAATTTCTTCAATTTCTTCATCAGACTTACGTCAGGTCTTCATTATTTCTTTGCAGATCTTCCTAGAGATTCATCATTTCTAGATCTAGAGATCTTGAACCTTTATCAACTCCATATGTGCATCATAGAGTCAGATTTGTCAGAAAACAGAGTTCAATCATGCATATATCTCTTAAAGATATTTATTCATTAACAACCCCTCCACCTGCACGCCCTGTACTATAATCCTCTTCTCCTTATATAGTTTTTCCTTTATTAAAACCATGAGTCAAAACCACCCAACCGCTGATGGTATTCCTGGACGGGATCAATTAGATAATCCAGCGGGGTCTACCCAAGCCCCAAACAATTTCTCATTGTTCTATTTCCTTGGTTTGGCAATTAGATAATTAATCTAAGGCTTTTTAATATCTCAATCTGAGATTGAGATATTAATCCAATTCCTCATTTAGTTATGAACTCCCCAAGGCATATATATATCGACCCCAAGTTTATGTGTTCGTGAGATCAATGCATATATTAACCTACGTTCATTGCATCACAAGTTTCATATTTTTCCGACTTCACATATTCACCATCCTTTATTAACCCCGCAAACCTTAGTTTAAAAGGTCCCAATTAATATAATTTAGAACCGGGCCCACATATATAATCAATGATCCAATCACATATTCACGTCATATCGTGGTTATTCATCGTGCACCTTCCTCATACGATCACCGTCCGATGACTCCCCTTTAGATCGATGACGCACAACAATATCGCACGGCTTCTTTGGTCGGACATTAACGCGTGATGGCGCGCAGTGATGGTGGTTTTACAAATTCGTTCAGGGACACGTGTCGCTCGTTCTATGGAATCACTCCCAACCTCTTGAATACCGCTTTCCCGTCAAAAGCGGTGCGATGAAAACCGGAAACCGCTCGTGGTTCCTTTCCGCTCGCTTCACTCAGGGTTCCGTCCGCCTTTATTTCGTCATTGCTACGTTTCTTCATGAAGGCATAACCCTATTTTAATTATTCTTCCTCCACGCGATTATGTTAATGTAACTCAGGTTAAATATATATATGTGTTTCAGTAAACATGCTCTGCGATCATGTGTCCAATCAATTGCATTCTTCAACAGGCAGGTTAACCCTATCGATTCCACCATACAGAATTACATATTTTACCGATTTGCTAGCTCGTGCTTTTACAGAAATTGAATCCATTACTCAGCCATACTTAACACATATTATGAAGAGACCAGAACCCTCCAACTTTAGAGGTTTTCAGGATGTATGAATACACCGAACTTATTCACACATGATTCTGCTTGTATAGAACTGCTGATGGTTTTCTGAGTTCTTCATACAGTCATTATCTGCATCCTGTGTCAGAGAGTTGCCATCAAGGACAATCATATAATAGGATACAATAAAGATACAAGAAACATATTTCCAACACTGATGCCGCAGCCAACTGAAGAAGGTTGTGGGGAAATACATCTATTTCCCTCCTCCCTGTCTAGGCATTATGTCACACCATCACATCAGCCTTGGATCCCTCGGGGCTGGATCATGGATCTCCAACCATTGATATTGGAACAAGGGTACTCTCTCCAGAAAGAAGGTCAATAGAATTGACTCGTACCCGAACTGTTTCAACCTCCCGGTCTTGAACTTGGTTAGCTGGTTCTTCGTGTTAGCCAGCAACCCCTCACACCATTTGAACATTTTTGTTGCCAAGTAATCCCCCGCATACTAGAACTGCGATTTCGTTGCCTCATGCAATGGTCGGGATCCTGTCACTCTCATGATACAATACAGTATCATGTGTAGGGTGAGCACTCTGATGGAATATATGTCTATCTTCCCACTCTCTGTCTTTCGTGCCCCATAATAGTATCTCTGGATGAGCATTTTTGTGCTCTCACCCCCTCAAGAGTTGGATTCTCTCTCCTCGCCTAGACAATCCAGTGATGAAGTAGATGTCCATGACATCTAGCTCAAGTTCTTGGTCCCAAATGATGAACAACTATCGGTCCACATCCCAGATATTGATCAAGTATTGGAGAAGATCTGATTGAGCTCTCAAACTAGATGTTTGAAATAATTTCAAAAATCCACAATTGCATAAAGCATTGACGCAGTCTTGGTCTTGCAAGGCTTGGTGGTCTTCCACCTCATGACCTTGTTCTTTCCATTTGATCAACATATTCTCTAAAAGCACCTACAAAACATGTCCAACTGGTATTTTAGGAGCATTCATGGAAGAATTTTTAGAAATTAATGGTGGATTTGGGAGATTTTTTTGAATTTAAAATCTTCCCCGTGGCTAGTGTGAATTTCCGAAATAATTCGGCACTGGTGGCGCGTTGCCCTAACGGGCTAGGTACGACCAACACAACCTCGATAGCTCGAAATCACGCTGGTCACAAGCAATTTTAAACTTTGAAATATCGTACCTAAACTCGCTAATTTTGAAAAATAAATGCTAAATGAATAGGATAACAATGAAAAGGAGGTTTAGAGCTCTTACCTGGCAGAGACTGATCAATGAATGGTGTCCCATATCGGCTACACTTTTGAAATTCAAAGGGAAAATGCACAAAATGCTTTTCTAGATATGGAAAGGTGAAAATGATTTTGTTTTTTGGTCTATTTATAGATTTTTGAAAGTTTTCGCTAATACTTTAATATTTTTCCTCGATATCTGTGATGTTTGCTATTTATGTGCAGTACATGAATTTCACATTACTGATGATTGTTTTCGATGCAAACAAGTTGAATTTTATCTCTTTTTTGGGCTCGATAAATGTTTACGAAAAAGGAACCCCCCTCGAGTCAACTTTTAGCTCTTTTATGACTCGAAAAATGAAAATATTGTTGAGTACTTGTCATTTTGAACTCGTTAAAGTGAATGAATTGACGTGATATCAATATATGCTTACCCCTTTTTCGAGATGATATTCACTATTTACGAAAAAGGAATACCTTGATCGAACATGGTCAAGAGGTTCTCTCAGACATAGTTTTCTACCTTATCAGATACGAGAGATGACTTGCGAAAATGGAAATGATGGAGTTGCCTTTTTGTTTCATTTCAAACTCCCTAAACATGAAAATTTACCGAGTTTACCTTTCGTTGGACTCGTTAAATATTAAATGACGAAAGACTTGTCACCATGACAAGATCGAGTTCCTCCTTCCTAGGGCTCGTGAAAATTACTAGGATGGATTCATTCAAAGAATGAAATTACATGCTTAGCATATACTATCCTCTTCACGCTGGCTATAAAAATTAAAGAGGTACTCGTTAGCAATAATAGGGGAAAATTGAAAGTGAACGTCTTATGTGTATTTTTGGCAGCTTTTCGCTCTTGAACATGACACTCATTTGCAATTCGTGTCAGGTTGGGGACATCCTACATTCCTCACTTTGCCTCCATGGGTTTGGGAAATCCATTTTCCTCTTAGCTGATTACCAATTTTGTCAACATGACCTCGATCCTATTTTGAGTCGAATGTTGCCACACTCCGGAGTCGTGGCGCTAATATGTTCAAGAGAAATCCTTTTTTTCAAACACCTTTTGCATATCTGATCTCCTCTGATACAATCCAAAATCACTCCTATCATCTTAAGATATCTGTTGTTTCGTGTCGATGATTGGGGAATCCTTATGGCCCTCCTTTGACGAATCACTTCCTGTCGACTTCAGCCCATTATCCAGGAAAGTGGTTTAGAGACTTCTTTCAGTACCTTAGGGCTTGCATGCCTTAATGGAAGGTTCTTTGTGTTTGACAATAGATTCTCATCATTGTCCTTCGATCAAATGATTTTGCAAGTGTTCGACTTCGACACATCTATTCACACTTGTATATTGTGACATTATACCTTGAGGTCCATCATCATTATTGGTAGTCTCTCTCATGCATGTTAACGATTTTCATCATTGACCAGTAATCAGGTGGTTTCTACCATGCTCGACATCAACACATTCATTCGCATGGATAGATTCATTAGGGGAATTTTGAGGTCTAAAATGGACCTCCTAAGAAAATTATAAAATAATAGTGGAAATAATAAAATAAGATTAGATTACATCATCAAATTTTAGAGGGAAAAAATAAAAAACTGTTTTTTCAACTTGTATTTTCCACTTATCTCCTTATGGGTTTACTCAAATTTTGAGCGAGAACACTTGTTAGATGAAAAATTTGATTCCTAATCCAAGGAGTACCCATGTTGCATACTTTCGATGTACCCTGCTACACGAAAACTAAGAAATACATGAAAAACGCGATTGCAATCACGTTTTTTCATGTATTTCTTAGTTTTCATATACTAGGGTCTTTCGAAAGTATGCAACATGGTTACTCTTTGGATGAGGAATTATATTTTTCATCCAACGAGTACTCCCGCTCAAAATTTGAGTAAAACCTTAGGGAGATACGTTGAAAATACAATTTGAAAAAGTAGTTTTATTATTTTATTATTTTTTAATCTTTTTACTTTCTTACTCCAAAAATGGTGAATCATCCCCCACGGATCTTGAATCCTATTAGTTCTTGTAAAGTTTATTTTTTTCGTACATTTTTCTTAGGAGGCCCATTTTAGACCACAAAAGTTCTCTAATGTGTACATTGGGTTGATTGAGATCGGGGTGAAGACCTTAGGTCACATCTGATTTTTGGTCTAGGATGCATGGAGTTATTGAGTATTCATGATTGTATGCATGATGCTATCTATACGGATGGTTGCGCCCATACCATGGATCCATTTCTATGATATTTTTTAGATGGATGGCTGCACCCATACCATGGGCTCGATTGTCATTTGATGCCTAGTGTAACATCACGTGGTTAGGAATACTTATACCAGAGATGTCATATATTGTAAGTGTTTGATTTGGCAGGTTCTCCGAAGGTGGTCCGCGTTCTTTTCCTTGGTTCATAAAGCATTTCAGCCATCATGCTTTAGGGGTAATCTCTTACACAGTAATTTTTCACCATGCTCATTTTCTCATCCCTGATCCTGAAATGCCCCGTGACGAATCTTGTGCAATGTTTCCATCATCAAGAAACATGCTGACATATCTCCTTGAATATCCAAAGAATACTTCCTTGAAATATTACTGGAGAAACTTGGTCAATTCCTAGTTTCCTAGGTCATCGCCCTTCTTGATTCCATTACTACGCTGATGTCCTTATCCCAGTTCTGGCCCAATGTTGTCAGTGCCATAATTTATTAGAAAATCACGCTAATCCCCTTTCTAGCTGTGCTTCCTCAAATGGAGGAGAAGCTTCGACCTCTAGAAGCGCAAGGGCGACGAGTTGGTTGTTGAACAAAGATGATAAGGTCGAGCTCTCTTATTTTGGAGCTTTGATCTCAACCATGGGTGATTATCCCTTAGAAAGTGGGCCATCCTCCTTCTTTCATGGGCTCCCAACCTCCTTCTCTTTGCTATAAATTCACATCCCTCATTCCCCCAAGTTTAGAGCTTGGTTGATCATTGTCAGACTCGTCTGAACTCTCATCCATTCACATGCTTTCATCATGATTAAGCCTAAGTGCACGGGAGAAGGAATGATTTTGAGCTGGGTGAAGGACTCAAATTTTCACCTAAGGATGCCACCAACATCAAAGCCGGCTTGTACGCTCTCCTTTTGTAATTTATCAATAATAACATCTGATGTTTTCTTTCTATATTTGTCTATATCCTTGATATTCTAGATAGCTAGTATTTACATTTATAATATATTGTATCATGTTTGTTGTTGTCTCCTGATCATCCATAGGTATTTGCACACCATTAGTAGCAGGAAGTGGGCCTACAAGGATCGTGGATTGTGGTCATCATCAATGGATCCAAGGATAGTGATTGGAAAAAGGTATTTATGTCTCTTTCCTCTTTTCATTGTAAGGATTAGTTAAGAAATATTATGTTAGAAAGAATCTAGTGTTGCTAGGCCCACTCTAGGGCTAGAGAGATCACCTCTGTCCACAAAGGGGATTTATCTCAACAAGAAAAGTGTATTTTTGAATTAAATCCCACATGTGCACAAAAGGACAGGTCGACCCAAAAGAGAAATTGGACCCCCCTCATATGGCTATAAATACAAGTCAAGTGACCCTCATTTGGTCATCATCATCAATCATTATTATTTTCTCTTTCTTTCATTTGGCTCGCACAAGTCTAAGGTTTGTTCACGGAATTTGGATCACACAAGTCCAAAATTGCATGGTTCGAAGCTCACACATGTGATCTAGGGTTTTAGTTTCTATCCGTAGGGATGCTACATAAAAATTTTGGTTACAACCGTAGGCATGAAAGCCTATGCGTGCAGTTGGAAGGTTTCAACTGCACACATACACTCTCTCTATGTGGTTGGAACCTATGGTTTCATTTGACAGATTGGATGCAGATCTGAACAGTTGACTGAAAACTTCTGAATCATGATGTTGATTAGTAATATTGATGGTTTCATTTCTTGATATGGTTTAGTTGATTTTGTTGGATAATCTTGTGGATAAAGAATTGAATTATTGTAGTCCTCTTTGCTAAAACATTCAATGACAATCTAATGAGAAGAAGAGTTTGAAATGGTTTTTCCCTTTGTGGGTTTTTTCTTGTGTCTCCGACCAATCCTGGTGTGTCTATGTGTGAATGCTTTTCTTCTATTGTTCATTTATGTTCTGCTGCATATATGATGATATTGTTCTTTCTATGTAATTGCATATGTTACTGAATAATGTTGTAAAACTAAATAATTTTATGATGCTATGGGGTGAATTCAATATGAAAATGATGAAATGAAATTATCTAAAGCAAAGAACAATATAGCCCTAAGAAAAATTAAAAAAAAAGAGATTGACTCTTTCGTACATAACCATACTTGGGACTTGGTTTGGTATCTGGTAGGTAAAATATCATGGCATAATAAATGGATTTACAGGTTGAAGGAAGAAGATGGAGACAAAAATAGGTACAAGGATAGACTTTTTATAAAAGGGTTTGCACAAAAGAAAGGTATATATTTTGATGAAATATTTTCTCCAGTTGCCAAAATGAATTCAATTAGAACTATTTTAAGTTTAGTGGCAGTGGAACATTTGCATATTGAGCACTTAGATGTAAAGACAAATTTTCTCCATATGGACTTGGAGGAGGTTATTTATATGACATAACCATAGGGATACGAGGTCAAAGGGAATGAAACTTAGTACGAAGACAAGTAAAGAGTTTGTATTGTTTAAAATAAGATCTATAACATGTATTTTAAGTTTGACATGTTTATGACTGAACAACGATATAATAGATGTCAATCTAACTACTGTGTTTATTTTAAGAAACTAGATAATGGAAATTATATTATCTTGTTATTGTATATAGTTGTCATGCTTGTTACGGGCTCTAACATGAAAAATATAAATGTGTTCAAAATAAAATTATCTAATTCATTTTATATGAATGATATGGGTGTTGTAAACAAATCCTTTTTATAAGAATAATAAGAGATAGGAAAAATCATAAATTAACATCGTCTCAGAGTTCATACATCGAAAATCGTTGGAAATGTTTAACTTGAAAGATGCAGAAACAATCATTAAACCTTTGACTAGGCATTTCAAATTGACTAAGGAGATGTGCCCTAATACACAAGAGGAGATAGAACACATGTCCAAGGTTTTATATTCATTAGTGGTTGGTAGCTTGATGTATGCAATGGTCTGCACAAGGCCAAATATTGCACATGTAGTGGGATTTATGAGCATGTATATCAAAATTTAAGGTAAATAACGTTGGAAGGTAGTAAATTTGATTCTCAGGTATTTGAGAGGTAATACTACCAAGGAATTATGCTTTGGAGGTTCAAACATTGTTTTACAAGGATATGTTGACTCAGATATGGTAGGTAATATAGATAGTAGGGGGATTGCTGCAAGGTACACATAGTATAAAATAATAGTGGAAATAATAAAATAATATTTGATTACATCATAAAATTTTAGAGGAAAAAAAGGAAAAACTATTTTTTCAACTTATCTCCCTATGGGTTTACTTAATTTTCGAGCAGAAACACACATTGGATGCATAATTTGATTTCCCATACAAGGAGTACCCATGTTACAGACATTCGATGGACACTGTTAGATGAAAAATGAGAAATACATGAAAAACGTGATTGTAAACACGTTTTTTTATGTATTTCTCATTTTTCGTGTAGTAGGGTCCATCAAAAGTATGCAACATGGGTACTCCTTGGATGAGGAATTAAATTTTTCATCCAATGAGTACTCTCGATCGAAATTTGAGTAAAAAATTAGAGATATAAGTTGAAAATAAGAGTTGAAAAAATAATTTTATTAATTTTATTAATTTTTATTATTTTTACTTTTTTTTACTCCAAAAAATGGTGAATCATACATGGTTGACATCATCATCTTGAATCCTAATGGTTCTTATAAAGGATTTATTTTTGTGTACATTTTTAGAATGAGGAGGCCCATTTTAGACCTCAAAATTCCCCTAATGATTTTAATGGATTATTTTTTAATTTTAACAACAAAATCAAAGTATGTTGCTACTATAGAGCCTAGTAAAGAGATGATGTGGTTATAATGGTTATGGAAAAAATTTGGAAAGAAGCAAGGGAATAGAAAGTTGTATAATTATAGAGAGAGAGTGTCATTCATCTTGTAAAACCGAGCCTTTTTTCATTTTTAAGACTAAGCATATATAGCTCAAAATACCATTTATTGATTTTGGAAGTGTTGGTAGGACGAAATGTTATTTTTACCCCCTTCCTACTACAAAACCACAATCATTAACCTACGGTTTTATCTCCATAAACCTTCTTATTCCTGCACAAGTTGAAAGAATCTGTCTATTCACACTGCATAAGCTTTATATTTCGTGTTAAGGTTTACTAAGTGCTTAATTGGTCATTTTAATAGATTTTGTGCCTTTAATATTTCTTGCAACTCATATGTAATTTTCTGAAGTATTTGATAAGATAACGTATTAATCATCATATCGGCTTGATCTAGTGCGGGTAGATTTCTGCACGAATGTTAACTTCCTCCTTTGAGATCTACACAACAACTCGATCACTTAACGGCAGCATCTGGTCCCGTTGTCCGGTCGGTTGTGGTACGCTCTAGAAGTTGAAACCAAGTGGAGGATAGTCGGAGATATGGTCGAAGATAGGTCGTACGACGACGATTAGTGCATCTTATTATAGCCCTTTGATTTATTTTTGTAAAACTTTTTGTTATTTCGTTCCAGTAAGAGAGAAGGTTTGATTTGGAATAGTATGTAATTTTATTAGGGCCATAGGTCGAAAGGGTTGTATAAAGTATAGCTCTTAGATAGAACTAGTTTAGCATCGTAGTAGTGAAGCGTAATTTTTGGTCAAATTGTAATCTCGTTGTTGCCCTCGTTATTTGGGCTAGACTTGAACTCATGATGTATATTTGTTGGTAGGAATTAATATGAAAGGCTACGCCATATTATTCTCACTTTGCATTTTAATCTTTCATTGATGCATTATTAAGTGTTGAATATTTACGTTTCTTAAAACGAAGTAATTTGGTTGGCTAGAGCCCGGTAACCCGAGCCTAAGTTTACCCTCTCACTTTCATTATCTTAAAGGTGTGTGTGTTAATTTCATTTATTTGCAAAAACGTGTTTTAAATCCTAGTTTCGTTCTTTCATAATAATTTTGATTTATTTTTCTTGATCGAAGTGTGAATGGATCCATTGTGTGAAAAGTTAATTGAATTAATTTACCTTCTATAATTTCTTTCTGCAACATAGTTTACTTTTTCTTGGATCATGCGGATAAGTTGTTCCTACACTAGTGCATGTAGGATTATTTTGCCTTTGGTTTGCTAGTTCATTTTACAAAAGTTGTTTTTATTCTTCTTCCTTTATATATGAATTTAATATGTTTATAAAGTAAGTGTTTATCATTAGAGAGAAGCATTTCTAATATTAAAAGTTAAGGTCCCTAAAATTGAGATGAATTCATTAAATTGAAAAGAATGTTGTTGCAATATATTAATATATGCCTACACCTCACGATTTAAGGAAAAGGATTAAAAATTAATACGAAATATTACGGTGAACCCTTTTTGGTTAGATGCGATTGCATGTAGAAACCCTTTTGATTGAAGAGGGTTTGCTTTTGGATTTTGAAGATTGCTTTTATCTTAACGGGGTTTATTTCCATTGCGAGATTAGGTTAGTTTTGAAGAATTCTTTTGCATGTGAAAGTATTTTCCAGAATTTTGCTCACATTTTGCAATTCTTTTCATAGTTAACACACCCTTTTATTTTTTCCCAAAAGTAATTGGAAAAATTGGTGTAGGAAAGCTCTATTATTATACAAGAACCGGTGTCTTTCAATAGGAACGGAAGCGCTCCAAACCTTGAAGCTTAGAGCCCCTACATGAAGACATAAGTCTCGGTATAAGTGTAAAGATACTTCTCACACATAAGTTCCATACATGTAGTGCAAGCATATTGCGGGGAGTACGGGAGTGACCAGTGGTGCGAGAAGGAAAATCATTTAAGAAAGGAAAATATTTTCGAGGCCCACGCATTAGCGCACACCTATGCGAGATTGCTTGTAGAGTTTTACTTCAGCAATAAATATTGTTCTGATGATGTGAAAGTTCCTTTATTTGGTTTCTTCGCAATTACATTCTTTTACATTCAACACTAAGTGCTGTGGTGTAAATTTCCTTTGTGACTTTTATGTTTAGTCTGCAAGATTTCAATTAAAAAATGGCAGGAATAGAAATAGGAAAGTTGATACCCTTACGGCATTTCTGTGCTTCGTCTCTAGTTTACGAAACCCTCGGGTTGACAATTAAGTGTTGAAGGAACTTTCTTAAGTGCAATTCACCGGACCCAACATTTTGGCGCCGTTATGGTAGTGTGCAATTTGTATTGATAGAGAATTTTTCCATTTTTTACGTAAGAGGGTTAAGTACGCTATTATTTTTACGCAATGTGCTTCTATTGTTTGAAGGAATTTATAGGTGTTGAGTTATTTTTGAGTTTGCAACATTTTATTGAAATTTTGTTTTGTCATTTTTTATAATGAATGCCTAAAAGAGGTAGGGTCAAAGCCCACTAAGGGCAGAAAACAACTGATAAATTTGAAATAAAATCTCACATTGGGCCTTCTTTTGCGAGGTAGAAAGTCCAAACAAAACCGAATCATCACGTAGGAACTTTACCACTTAGTTTTGGCAACAATAAGTCCGGGGTAACTTCAACCAAGGGAAGAAGGAGACTATTGGAACCTTAGTCGAACTTCTCGACGCTGTCGAGAGTGGTTTGATTGGAGGAACAACAATGGAAGATCATGAGGACCATGCGAAGTGCGGTGAGAATTAGGTAAATGAGGAACAATCCCACTTTGTGGATTTAGAACCCAGCCAGATCTATTAACAGTGTGTAAATGAAGAATACACCTATAGATCTTCCTCATTTCTACATCAGCTACATGAAGACCCATAATCTTTTCAAGGTTGGATATTTTATGTAGGAGCTATGATTATTCATCTGATGCTCAAAAATTAAAGTTGTTTTCCCTCAACTCTCAAGGATGCAACATTGTGCTGGTTCATGAGACTGAAGCACTATAGCTTCTTGGGAATAGATGAAGGGTGTTCTTTTCAAAATATCGGGAATATTGTAAAACTAGAGACATTCAAGATGAAATCTTTACTATTACGCAAAATGATGATGAAACTCTAGAGGACTATGAAGAGGTTTCACATGTATCCTTCAAAGGTTAAAGCACAAATTTGATATGAGTACATTAGGACCTTGTTCTTACGTGGACTTACTAATGATGCTAAGAATAATTTAAATATATTAGGAAAGAGAATGTTCCAGAAAACTTTTGATCAAATTTGTGACTTGTGCCGAAATTCTCAAGGAATCAACATAGATTCGACAAAGAAATTAGCAAGAAATAGGAAATAAGAAAACTGAATCTCTTGATTCTATGATCCTAGATTGGATTGGAGAAAAAATGGATAAAATGAAAATTGAAATAATTAATACCATTAGCAAACAAATAGACTCTTTGAAATTTCAGCAAAAACTTGTAGAGGAACAAGAGTCATTATCTATTTTTGTCCAAAATGTAGAAAAAAACATATTTTAAGAGAATGTCCTCTTGATGTTAAAGGAACTAATAAATGTGAAATTTATGCAAAGAACCATGCCATGGAGAAATGTCCTTCCATACACGGGTTGAAAATTTTGTATTTGAAGGAGGACAACACGAAGGCGAATCATTGCATGCTGACAGGAGCACGACGACTAAGGTAAGCACGGTATGGCTCCTGAGACTTGCATCTCATTTTTAGTTATAATGCATCCATATTCCTCTCTCAACAGTAGCAACATGGGAACCCAATACCATTATGGGCAAACCACTCCCAATCTTGTGAGGGTGGAGGCCAAACCATTCACAACATTCCTATCTTGCACCGATGCAATCATGCCCTCCAACATATGTACCTTGCAAATACCACAACCATGATTATCCCAGTGGAGTCCCAACCCTGTACACCATTACCTTCTACCTCCTTGTTTCAACCTCCTCAACTACTGCACAACCCATGCAAAACCCAATAAAAGTGGTAAAAGCGAATCCATTCTATGAACGCATTTTCCATCCAAATATAAGTTTATACCAGTTGGATTCAATGATCTCCAATTGAGATCGGGGAAGATAATAACCTCGAGAAAAGAGAAGAAACATCATATGGTGATTATCGAAGAAGGGCGGGAAGGCTCACGACCATTACGCTGAGAGATGTCACCACTAAGCCCATCCCCATACCTTCAAAGCCTTTTCCATCCTCTTCAGACCAACCTCCCCAGCCGGAGAGGCTAGTTGGCAGAATGGATGACACAATACGATTCGCTTGGATTACGAGCTTAGGAATTTTTTTTATAAAAGTGCAACGCTTTATCAGACTGTCGAAGAAATCCCCATATGTACAAAATAATTAGGGAACTGCTGTCTCGAGAATCCAGAGGGAGAATGTTGGAACCTCGGAAACTATTCAATTTGTTGGTAGAGCGACGGAGTTAATGACGAGGGTGTATGCACATGGAGAAATATCTTGAACACGGAAACCTTGTCTCTATTCAAATAGGTGATTTTCCTTGTCTCTAATACTTATAGACCTGGGGAGAGCCATTAATGTTATGACCAAAGAAAACCATAGATGGTGGATTGGTCCATATTCATCCTCTTTGCCATTGTTAACAATTGGTAGACAAATCTAAAATAAAGTCGAAGGAGTGTTGGATGATGTGATTGTTTCACATTAGATTCTTGTAGAATATCCTACAAAATTCATTGCTTAGTTCTTAAAGAATCCCATGGGGAGGACATCCCTTGATCTTGGGACAACCATGGCTTGCTATGGTAAGTGCTTACATTGGACATGTTTTGGTGACATGTATATTTCCCATGGAGATTCTAGGAAGAAGGTCACCTTTCTTCACCTTCTCCAATCCATCGAGAGCTGCCTAAAAGGAGACACATTTTGGCTAGATTATAGTAGTGATGAGGAGACTCATTCTGTCTCCATCTTACATCATTGTGCGAGTCCTCATAGAGAGTGAGATACATGAATTCTTGAACAATCAAGACGCCATGCCCCTAATTTTTAGTCGTTGAGCCAAATTTTAGTCTGGATTTTCAAGAAAGCCACAATCCTAAAAATCCTCATCACATTTCTCGACTTCGGTGAGTACTCTTGAGGCTTTGTTACCAATATTGTTATGAGATTGAGTCGAGAAAATATTTTCATGTAGTTAAGAATTGGATTCATCCCAACAAGATCAACTTGTGAATCATTGCGAAACCATCTTGATGTATTTGCATGGGGTTATGAAGATATGAAAGGCATCCCTCTTGAGCTGTACTCATCCTTAACATATTTAGGATGGAGCTGAGCACATTCGACGGCCCTAAAGGCGCAGAGCTAGCTCTAAGAGATGTTGTAAAAGAAGAATTGCGAAAACTCTTGAATGCGATTTTGTCTGTCCTATTTCGACGACCGGTTGGTCCCCCCATTGTTGGTCCTAAAGGATGGGGAGAAGGCACATTTGAATTGATTATAGAGAACTAAAAAAATCCACTCTTAAGGATGCTTCCTTCCTTTCATGGTCGGTGCCTTACCCTTACCCTCTTGGTAAAGTAATTCTCTTTTCTAGATGGATTTATTGGTTATAACCATATATAGATTGCACCCGGAAGGATCGGAATAAAACCACTTTCACATGTCCATGGGTTACATTTTCTCACAAGTGCTTCCTTTTTGGGCTATGTAGTAGCCAACTACCTTTCAAAGGGCAATCCACGGCTATTTCTTTGACCTTAAGTGTGTAGAAATCTATATGGATGACTTCTCTGTGTTTGGTGATTCATTTTCGGGGATGACACTTAAAAAATCTAGAAAAAGTGCTTCTTCATTTCCAAGGAGATCATCTTGAATTGAGTGAAAAAAAAGTGCAAATTAATGTGCAAGGCGGTATAGTTCTTAGTCATCTCATTTCGAGCAAAAGGTATCTAGGTTGACCTGCAAAATAGAAATCATTGTGAGTCTTCTTGCTTTAAAAATCAAAGAGAAGTGAGAGGTTTTATGGGACATGTGGGATACTATAGGAGATTCATTGAGAATTTATCTAGGATAGCTACTGCCCGACTTTTGGCTAAGGATAGTGAGTTTTCTTGGTCCACAGCTTGCAATGGTCTTTGAGACATTAAAGGAAAAACTAGTTAGGGCACCATTTTGAGATGGCGGTCACCATTTTCATGTTTCACTTTGATGCCTCGGATATTGCACAAATGACATAACTCTGAGATAGGAAGAAGACAAAAAATCATGCTGTTTACTTCATCGACAAAACTTGTCACCTGTTTGAATTGAATTACACGATTCTTAGAAAGAGTTTTAGTGGCAATATTTTCCCATTAATAAATTCGAGACACTACATTATGGGATATGAAGTCTTTACGCATCTTTTGATCATTCCACAATAAAATATTTGATGAATAAACCGTGTACTAGTGGTAGAGTGACTACATGGTTGCTATTGTTATAGGAATTTAACATTACTATTGTTGATAGACAGAGAAAATATAATGTAATGCTTGATTATCTTTCAAAGATTAAATAATCTTGGTGAAGAAATTGTTGTTGATGATGATTTTCTTTGTGAACATATTTTTTTTGTGTCGAAATAATCCCCATGGTTATAACATAGATAAATATTTAGTCATGAAACCACCACCTCACTTATCCGCTTGTGTGGAGTACTATCTGAAAAAGTGCGCATGTTCTTGGGTTCAAGGGAAGTTTTATTTTTACCTTTGGACCGGATATTATTATCAAGTGAATGTGTAAGAGGGAAGAAGTGTTTGATATCCTAAAATATGCTCATGACGAACAACATAGGTCACTTTCTTGATAAGCAAACTGCATAGAAAGTTTTACGAGTTGGATATTTTTGGCCCTCCTTGTTTAAGGATGCCAAAAAATATGTCAGCGATGTGATAAGCATGCGGCAGAGTGGAGCCAACCTAATCAAACCAATGAAATGCCTTTATGTCCTTAGATTTATGATTAAACTACCTTTTGAAAAATGGGCTATTAATTTTTAGCAGGACCAATAAATTTGACATCATTAAATAAAAAGCATATTTTTGGTTTGTCTGATTTCGTTACAAAATAGGTAGAAGCTACATTTGTTGTTTGCTACTAAAGTTGTGTGATTTTCATTTCTTTTAAAATATTTACTAGATTTGGTGTGCCTAGAATTGTTTAAAGCAATGGTTGGTTATTTCTAATGGTACAGTGTGATGGAGGCAGTACAAAATCTGGCATATGAAATCTACACCATATCACCCACAGAAAATGGTCGGTGGAGTCCACAAACAAGGTAATTGAGTCCCATCCTCACGAAGACGGTAAATATCCATAGAAAATATTGGGCTAATAGATTAAAGGAAGCCTTTTGGGCATGCCAGAAACACTTGGAGGAACAACCGGGGGACACACACCATACAGACGCTGGTGTACGGGGGAAACAAGTCCTCTTGCGGAAGTAGAGGTTCCGGATCAACACTTTTAGGACTGCGATCCAATTGGGGCTAGACCTCTACGGAAAAACACAAAAACAACGTCTCCTACGGTTGAATGAGTTAGATGAATTCCGAAGGGATCTTTGTTCAACAAAAGCGCAAGAAGTGGCATGATAATTCTATACGGAAGAATTCTAGATTTAAATATTTTAAAGGAAATTCCATACACAACATGGGATCTTATGAGGTGGTCAAATTGTTTGAAGAATGGAGCGGTAGAAATAAAAATATTGATGGAGAGAATTTCGTGTTCTGGTAAATGGGCATAGATTGAAGGTGTATTTTCAGCTTGCTACTAAGGAGATTTTATATTACAAGGTCCAACAACAATACGAGAAGGAAGTGGTGGGTGGAAATTCCAACCTATTGAAAACTTTGATTCTTTCTTTTCCAAAAAAAATAATTTAATAAAAGGAAAAAAATAATAATAAAAACAAAAAACCTTTTTTTTTTTTTCACAGCAGTGAAAATCAGTTCAACGGCATGATTGCGAAGGATCAACCGAAGAGCTTGACAGCATCTTGGGGTAGATCGAAATTTCAATAAAAAGGGAATGTTGCTTGATTTTTATATATGTTGGCTATCACCCGAAAGCGAGTTGAGCTGATAGCAGAAGCCCTTACCTAAGTTTGGGATAACTATGTGAAATTTTTATCCAAGTAATGCTTAATTCCTTTGCATTTACTTCTTAAAAAACACCGATTAGCAGGAATGTTTTTGAAGGTAAATTCTTGCCTTTCTTCTATTTCCATTTCGAAATTTCTGCTAAATATTTTTCTTCTAAATCCCACCAATGAATTACCCTCCTTTTTCTTCTAGAAACTATCCCTATCACGATTTCGTAAATACCTCTTTTCCCCCTTGAATTTTTCCCCTACATCCCATTTTCATTTATCCCCCTTGGTGGTATTATTCTTGGAATCCACCATGATATTCCTTCCCATTACCGAAAATTACCCCTTTCCCACTTTCTTTTTCCCCTCATGGATCGATTGTAGGACTTGATGGGTTAGATCGGAAGGCATGTTCAACACCAAAGAATGGCGAATAAAACTTCTTGTATGTTTAGGAATTTTTTTTCCGGTAAGGCGTGTTCTGCGGAATTTTTATCCCAACTTCTTTCTTCGATGCTACAAAAACCCCTAGTGCGGGGAACACGCATGATTGGTGTAAGCATGCCGGTCGCCGGGATCGGTGAAAGCACGTTGCGGTGTAAGCGAGATTCGGTTCAACATGATTAGTGTGAGCACGCACCAGTGGCAAAGCACGGTGCAAGAATTTTTAACGCAGTGCAAGAAGACGTCTCATGAAAAAATGCGTATTGGGAAGTTTAATTTTTATTTTTGTAGATGGATGACTACAAAATGATAGATCATAGAATTTCATTATTTTAATTATGATTAAGACTTTGATTTATCATTTACTAATTAGGGAGAAATAATTCAAGTGTAGATATTTTAGGTCGCAGAGGAAGTCTAATAATTTTAATAAGTGTTTAAGGCACATCTTGTGAATTGTAAAACAGCATGGGCAAGTTCTCGAAACCCAACACTTACCTCCTTTTGAAAAGTATCCTCCATCACCTATCCATGATAGCCTTACCTCATAATCAGTGTCCACATGAAACACACTTCCATCGTAAGAACCTCTCTGCCTCCTCCAATCATCACTACTGCCCATACCAAAAATGATACGTGTGTGCACATCTCTGTCCGAAGGACAGTTTTAATGATTGAGCAATGATTAAACGGAAGGGGTCAATAAGAAAGCGGTGGACGAACGGTTCTCTATCATACATACACTTTTCGGCTGACCCTTTGCACTCCTTAGTGTGAAAAATATCCCTAAGGCAATGACAAGAAGGGTGCAGGGTGGATTCAAACGAGAGATGGTGCGGTGAAAATGAACCTTCATCTATGAAGGAGATAGAAGATAGCTGGTATCGAAATCTTGCACTATGGATTTCTCCCATGTTGCGAGAAATTTAATGGGTTCGATATGGCCATGGCATTGGAATTTGCAAAGACATTTGAGGAGGCCGAGCTAAAGTGAGCTCACTAGAATTTGAGGTCACGGAAGAATCTGCACGCTAGCAATAGGCTTGTCAACCGTGGGGAACAATGGTTCAGAAGGAGGGATCGAAAAGAAAGATGGCGCCGATTTGTGGTCAACCGAAAACTTAAAGTCGGCGGAAGAAAGGGCTTCCGCACAACGCCATGCTATGGAAATGGAAAGACCTCATGTACATATTGTAGAAGTTTCTTACATAACGAGGGACGTTTCTCATTAACTTTCATGTACCATATTTGTTTGCTATTGCATTTTGAATCAGAAACACATCAATTTATATATTACTTGCTCTTGAGTTTAGAAAAAGGCGAAGGAGTTCGAAGAGAAAGGATGTGGGCGAGGTTGCATACAAAGCGCACCATCATGGTCTTATTGCAATCCTAGTTAAGAAAGGGCGGGAGGCCAAAGGAAATAACCTAGGAAGTGTTCTTGAAAAGAGTTTTGGGAAAGAAGTGCGGGGGGTCGGTAAAGAAGAAGAAGTGCAAGCAAGAAGAAAGGCATAGAACCCGTGCCCCTCTTGAGACAAAAAGCAAGAAAAAACGGGTGCAGAAAGAGGATAAATGCGGTGAAGAAGCTACTGTCCTTAGCAAAAAGAAGAGAGACCAGGAACTCAACTAAGAAAAGTATTGTCTCTTGAGGACAAGTAGCATGATTGAGCTCACGATTTTGTTGTGAGTCACCCCAAGCTTCACTGGAGCCACAGCCTCTCGGTTCTCGCGGATGCGGCCAGCACATACTATGTTTAATGAAGAATATGTGAAAGGAGGATTACATATCTTATCGACCTTCCTTCATAAGTTGAAGAAGAAAATAATGACAACGAGTGCAAGTAGAGACTCGGAAAGGGTTAGATAGATGACGAGGTACATCATGCAAAAACCCTTGAAAATTTTTATGAGCGAGTGCGAACCCCTTGGCACGATGGACGTGGAGGGTACTAAAACCCTCGGTGACATGGAAGCTCTAGCATAGAAACCCTTAGTGATATTATGATGTAGACGTTGGATGGCCAAGATAACTTGATCTTGGCAACAATGGTACATGTTTTGAATCGATTGCGAGAAAAAAGTGCTTGCACTAGATGGGCTAGAAAACGAGGAGACCTCCACCCTTTATATGAATAATCAAATAGTAGAGCTTGAACAACAAGTTCATGATTTGGAGGCATTAAAACAGGTCATGAAGGAGCATAGTTAGAAGCAAGGCGAAAAGAGTTGGCATAAGAGGTCGAAAGAACAAAAATGTCCAAGTAAAGGTATGGAAGTTTACGGCTTCTAAATTCTACAAGCGTCTCCAAGAAGGTGATAAAATTAAGAAAACTTTGAGGTAAGAAAGACGAGAGAACGGTGAAACGAGGTTCCAATATCCAAGTGCGGGGGGATTGAAATAAGGCTCCCTATTTTGAAGATTTTTTGCAACGAGGTAAAGGTTGTGTGAGACACACAAAAAAAATTAGGGATGGAGGATGTTAGTGGGGCCAAGAAATGATTCATTTTTTTCCCCCTTCCTACTACAAAACCACAATCATTAATCTCTGTTTTATCTTCATAAACCTCCTTGTTACTGCACTAGTCCAAGAATCATGTCTATTCATGCATAAGCTTTATATTTCATGTTTAAGGTTTACTAAGTGCTTAATTGATCATTTTAATAGATTTTGTACATATTATTTCTTACAACTCCTTATGTACTTTTTACAATTAATTTATAAGCTAAAGTATTAATCATCATATCGGCTTGATCTAGTGCGGGTATTCACATATGGTTAGCCTTCCGTTCAGGATCTACACAACAACTCGATCACTTAATGTGAGCATCTTGATCCCTGTCGTCCGATCAATTGCGGTCATCCGAAGTTGAACTCAAGAAAAGGATAGTCGGGGATATGGTTGAAGATAGGGATGATGATCAATGATTAGTTTGCATCTTATTATAACTTAACTGGCTTATTTTTTAATTTTTTTGTTATTTCGTTTCGGCCCGAAAGGTTCGATTGAATGATTGTGTAATTTTAGTTAGGGCCATAGTGCGAAGGGTTGTATAAAGTATAGCTCTTAGATAGAAATGAGTTAGTGATAGTAGTGCAACTATAATTTTGGTCAAATTGTGATAAATTTGTATAAGTGCGGGTTGGACTTGAACTCATGGTGTATATTTGTTGAGCACGTAATTAATACAAGGAGTTGAACAGCTGTTATTCTCACTCTGTGTTTTAATATTTTATTGATGCATTATTAAGTGCGAAGATTTACGTTTCCTAAAATGAAACATTTTGGTTGGCTAGGGCCCGGCTGTATAGCTCGTTTACCCTCTTGCTTTCATTATCTTAAAGGTTTGTGTGTTAATTTCATTTATTCACAAAAAAATGGTTTAAATCTTAGTTTTGTTCTTGCATAAGAATTATGATTTATTCCGCTAACGGTCAAAGTGTGAACGAATCCGTTGTGTGAAAGTTAATTGAGCTAATTTACCTTACGTAATTTCTTTTCCAACTTGGTTTACTTTCACTTGGATCGTGAAAATGAATTGTTCCTACATAGTGTATCCAAGATTTTGTACTTTGGTTTATTTAACTTCATTCACAACAAGTTGTTTTATTCTTTTTCCTTTATACGAATTTAATATATACACGATGTAAGCGTTTATCATCGGAGAGAAGCATTTATAATATTAAAATTTAAACTCTTAGATATTAAGGATGACTTCGTGAAATGGAAAAGAAAATTTTGTTGCAATATGTTAATGTGCACGCACCTCACAATTTGGGGAAAAAGATTAAATAGTTTGAAATATTACAATGAACCCTTTTAAGTTATATTTGATTGCATGCAAAATCCTTTTGACTAAAGAAGGGACTTGCTTTGGCTTTTGAATATTGTTGTTTTATCTTAAAAGGTTTATTTCCGTTGCGAGATTCGATTGTTTGAAGCATTCTTTTGTGTGTGCAAGTTATTTCGGAATTAAGTCGCATTTGCAATTATTTTCATAGTTACCACACCCTTTTTATTTTTTCCCGAAAGTAATTGGAAAACTTGGAGTAGGAAAATACAATGCAGTACAAGAACTAGTGTCTTGCTACAAGAACGAGTGCTCAAGCCTTGAATTTTAGAGCCCCTACATGAAGACATAATTCTCCGGTATAAGTGTAAAATATACTTCTCACACACAAGTTACGTACATGCTAGTTTAAGCAAGTTGCGAGGGTAGAGGTGTTACACAACAATTTGTCACCGTCCACTGCAACTCCCCATCCCGCACAATTGGAGGAGCTCATTCGCGTGACTTGTGACGGTGACATAACTTGAAAACACTTTCATGGCATTCCCTGAACATGTACGCTCATTTCTCTGAAGACAACTCCTTGTGAAAAACCCTAAATCACCCCTTGCATTGGCGCGGGTAGACGGGTTCATTACTCGCGCCAGGCGGGGGGAAATACGCCCGAAGGGCGCGCGATTGGCACTGTGTCCCCGAGTGCGCACGCTAGCCATTTAAAGGAGTTTTTTAAAAATAAATGGCGGAAGTTTAAGTGCGCCCAGTCCGGGGTGGTGTCTAATTTGAGTTGGGAAGTTTGGCTCCGGATCTCCATGTGAAAGTGGTTTGCCACCTCTCATGGAAGCTTCCATGAGGATAGGGCCAATCCACATGATTATGGGGATCCAAACTCCCCTTCTTCCATCTATAAAAGCTTGCTCATCTCATTTGCAAGCTAGTCTCCAAGTTCCCAAGAGCCTAATGCGCAAGAACTTTGATCCATTCCCCTTAAGGCCAAATCCAAACGAGGAGATCATTGTCGAGACATCCGAAGAGAAGAGGTTTTTTTCCATCACTGACAAGATTTATCGAGGAGCGTGTTTCTTTGACGACCCTCCAAAGGAGAATTCAACGTCGAGCTATGGTTGTATTATTCTTTTTGATTAATTAAGGATAGCGACTATTGGTTATGGTTCCACTCTTGTTCTTGATAATGATCATGAGTTATGTCTTCTACGGTGACATATAGTTATATGCTGTGGACCTGCGTTTGCCGTTTGTTTTGTTTCTTGCATGTGCGGGTGTCCAGGTCATGGAGATCATGAGGATTGTGATACGCGAGGAGCTGAGAGCAGAGTGCTACCTTCTCTGCGAGCGACGGCGTTGGATTCGAGTGGCTTCCCTTCGCTGAATTTGGTTTGTACGCAATTAGGAACCTGCACTATAGCATAGACGATTGTTGCTAGACCGAATGCAGGCTAGTAGGGATCGCCACTACTGTCTGTAGAGAGGTTTACCTCCACAACAAATTGACGACTCATTTAAGGATCATTGGCTTGTTGTTGTTTGCTTTGTAAGCTACGGGAAGCGAACTGAAGTTGGCAGGATAGCCTTCAGGCTTACTTTTGCTGCGTTAGAGGTAGATCAACGCTGCTTCGGTCGGTCTCCGGTTTAGTTTATAGGCAGAACGCATGAGTTTCATCTTGTATTTTCGGTTGATTCTTGACCTTGCTTGCTTAGGTAGCTCTTTGGGTTTGTTTTTTGTTTGTTTGGCTTTTGTTGTTGCTTGTACATCACGGTTTTTGTGTCTGGTGCTCTTTTATTTTTCCATAGTTAACTCGGTAGCGCGCTTTTCAGCTTGTGTTCGCGCCCATTCAAGCATGAGTTGCTTGTGTATCACCGCGCCAATTCCATTAAACCTAATTTCTAAGCCTCACGGTCGCGCCAATCTGTGAGGTAGTAGGGTTTTCTGTGTTTGAACTTTAAGAGGCCCAGTACGTGACCTTGGCCTTGTTTTTTCACTTATTTGGTGTTATTTTGGAGCCTTGTTTGGTGCATTGTGACCTTCGTCCTTTGGTTGTTTTCTTTGTTTTCCATCGATTTCACTTTACAGCCTAGGGTATCTGGGTCATCTTATTAATGTCCAAAACCCTCCCTTGGGAGTTTTGAGTTTCTATCATTGATCCGACCTTGTGATTGCTTCTTTACATTCATTTGGCAGTTGTTTATCATTTTATTGCGTCATTCGAGTGTTGGTTCTCTTCTTCATTTGAATTTCACTTTGTCTCATTTTGGGCCTAGATTACATGGTCCATTTGTGTCTTTGGGATTCTCTTGGTTTTGAGGGACTGTTTTGTCAATTTGGAGATCTGATTGTATGTTTGCGTTGAGTGAAATTTGTGTGTTTTTCTCTTTCCTCATCACTTCTCAAATTGCTCTTTTCATTAGTTTTCATTTTGTTTAAGTGCACTTTGCTATTAAACATTGAAAATATAAAAAATCTCTTTTGCTTTTGATTAGTTAGTGCAAATTAAAATCTTTTCGGTGTTATTAGTGATTAGTGACTTTGAGAGAAAAGTTTTTGGTTTACGTTAGCTGCATTAGAGACTTTTTTGGTTGTTTTCTGATCATTTTGTTTGTGTGAAAAGCTCTCAACTCTCTCATAATTAGCTTTCATTGAATGAAATGATATACTATGGCATATAGTGTGCATTTAGGAGATTTTGAGACATCACACTCGCTAGGGCCTGAAAACTGAAACGTAATTGAAGATAAACATTAAAATTTATTCAATTCACACTAAGGCAGCATTGAAACATTAACGCAACATTTAGTGGTCTAGGCTAGAGACGTGTTCTAGCGTCTTTAAACCTAGTAGCTGTCATTCGCCTCTTGGCTTTAGACAGCACTAGTATGGACTTGTGCTCCCCGTACCATCGAGTATATGAAGGGAGACCCCACTAGGTTTCTATCCTTTATCCATAGGAAGCCGAGTCTGTCGCCCTATATCCGTGATACACCGGACACAACATTCGGGGAGATTGCCTGCACGTACGTTAAGTCCTTGGTTGATTTCTCTGTCATTTTTAAACCAAGGTGTATATTGCAGTTCATGGTTATTTGGTACACCCTTTGCCTAGTATTCCTGAGTAGTCATTTGATCTTTTCCGACTCTTTAAATTTGAAAGGATCACCAAGCACTTGTCCTTTCACGCTTGTTTCAAAACTGAAAGAGATAGAGTCACCTTTCATCCATTTCTCGACTCTTAAAACATGAAACGGTGAAGTTTCTAAGTTTCAATGTGGTAAAATTAATCACTCGCGATCACACGCCCTGTTAGATTTTGCTTGTTGGCCGTTTGATTGTGTGTCTTGACTCTTTTTCAGCCCGTGTGTGTTCTTCTTGATCTTTTTTCATTGTTGTCATAGTGGCAGAACCTTCCGTTTTGTCTACTGGTAGTCCATATACGGACGATTCGTCAGAGGCTTCTCAGTCCTCTGCTAAACCCCAGCAGACCATTGTTTCCGAGTTTCCTGACGGGGGACCGGTTCTGTCTGAGCAACCCTTTGGAGGACCAGTTGAGTTCAATTGGCCCTTTTCCGACCCTTGGTTTGGATTGGGAGTAGGGGAAGATTTCCCTCCTCTGACATCGGGTTCGCCTTTTATAGCTGTTGTTGTTCCTCCTAGTCCTCGTCGTCTATTACGAGATCTAGCAGCAAGCTCAAGCATGAGTGAATCTAGCAAGGAAATCCCCACGTCCGGTGAAGATTACCAGTTGTTTCCTCGGAGGTTATTTCCAGGAGACAACCCTGAACCATTTATTATGTCATCACCTGGTCCCTCATTACCAGCCGGGTATAGATCCTTGGGTTAGGTTATTTCCGCCGCTGCCTCTATGGGGGTATCAGCTCCTTCTACGAGGCCAGTTGTTCCTTCTTTGGGGATGTCTCCACGGACACCCATTACGTCATCCCCTCAGGTTACTTCTGTACCCTCCATGCCCACTGTTTGTGTGGCCGCATCTGCACCTGCCATTACTACCCAGTCCATAAGGACCACATCCCTTCCCGAAGACATCTACATAGCATCTGCTATGCCGGAGAACATCTCTGTGGAGGAGTATCGATTGTCTCTGCAACAGTCGAACCCCGAGTTTGGACAGTCCTCTCAAGATCCTAACCGCTCATACTTTTCACATTATGCACAGGATGGTACGCCCGTGTACGTCTTTCCATATCACTACGATGAGCATGGAAACCCTTTATGTTTACCTGCTCCTGAGGCTCAACTTCATGCTCAGGGTTTACCGTATAACAAGGTTGGACAACCCTACAACCCGCAAGGACAACCTTTTCAAGTTCAACCTTCGGGCCAGCCTGGCTATCCTTATGATCCGCAAGGATAGCCCATACAGGGCTACCCTCCGGGACAGCAAGGGCCATTGTACGATCCGCAAGGATAGTATTACAACCCTTCCGGTAAACTCATGCAGCCTCTCCCTGGAGTCCCAACTGGGCAACCTCAAGGACTCACAGCTCAACCGGGGTACCAACCCGAGCCGGTATACAGTCCTGGGGGGCAAGTCCAACCCTCTCAACCTTTGCAACCGTAGTATCCTCTTGGTCCCACCGTTGCACATCAGCCAGGACCATCTTATGGTCCTGTTGGAGGTCAAACCGGTTATCAGCAACCACCTGGCTCTATTCTGCTACCAGGCCAACTGGCCAATACGGCACAACCTGGTATCTCACCACCAGGCCGAACAACCAATCCGATACAACCTGGTGTTCCTCCACCAGGCCAACCGGCCCATGCGGCACAACCTGTTGCTCCTCAACAGCCAGGTCAACATGCACAATCGGCACAACCTGTTTTTCTGGGTCAACCTGTTCAACCAGGGCAGCCCGCTCAGCCAGGTCAGCCTATTCAGCCAGGCCAGCCTGCACATCCTTTTTACCCTGCCCAACAACCGACTTATTCAATGCCGCAGCCAAATCAACCTCTGCACCCTAATTATCAAGCTCAGCAGGGTCCCACCTATCAGCAGCCCACTCGACCTCAAGGCGGTTACTATTCTCATGGTCAGTATCGACCGAATTATAGCCAGCCCCAAGGTTCTAACTATTACTCTCAACAACCCAGCTACACCTATGCTCAGCAGCCAAATACACATGCTGCCCACATGGGGCTGACTTACAATCAGGGTCCATACTCTGGTTATCAAGCCCCGTACGCTGGTTACCAGCAACCGAATCAGGCTAGATATACGACCTATACCCCCTACAGTCAGAATCCTACGGGACAAAACCCCTGGGGGAAAGGATATTTTCAAACAGCGTGGATTACAGGTACTGGTCCTTATCCAGGGCCAGGTATGCCGTTCAATCCGCCATTACCATTTTTGGCTACCTTGGAGTTACCAGATGTTTCGAAATTAACGAATGATCCAATTCTGCATAATCCTTATTGGCCTCCGGTTCCTACCAAGGTGCCTGGTGATTGCCCCAAGTTTGAGGGTATAGCTGGGGACGACCCCCAAGCTCACGTGATGACTTACCATCTTTGGTGTTCATCCAACTCTTGGGTGGATGATTCAATTCATCTACGCCTCTTCCAGCGCACTTTGACTGGCGCTGCCGCTAAGTGGTATATTGAATTATCCTGTGGCATCTTTCAAGATTTCAGTACCTTAGCCATGGATTTTCTGACTCACTTTCAGTTACCGGTTCGCTACGAAGCCGGGACGCACCTCCTAACTTCTTTGAAGTAGGACAAAGCCACCCACATTTCTGATCACATTCATGAGTGGCGACGTCGTCGTAGAGTGATCAAGTTTCATATACCTAATCAGATACTAACTCATTGGTTCACCACCTCCTTCGTTAACAAAATCGCCCAATATATTGCTATGGGAGCGTGTGTGACTGAAGAACAAGCCATAGCACGTGCCCAATATCTGGATCTGGTATACTCTCAGGCTGGCATGCTTTATGATATCTTGCCTGATGCTCCACGGTCTAGAACCTCTAAAGCTCCACTTACCCCGGCGGTGGATGGTGTTATTGGTTCCGTGTCTCAGAATTAGAAGAAATCTTCGAATGGGAAGCAAAAGTCCAACTCATCCAATAATTCTGCTCCTCCCACTCCTCCTGATTCTGGAAAAACTGCGGAGGTTAACGCCGTTCAGGCTAATCCTACGGAAAAATCCTCCAAAGGAAAGAAGAAGGGCAAAGGTAAATCCAAATCTGACGCTCCAAAGCCAGAATCTTCCAAACCTTGTACCGAGGACAATTCCCAACGTAAACCGAAGTACCCCTGCCTCATTTGTGAAGGAGATCATTATACAAAAGATTATCCACGACAATATGAAGTTAGTCAAATTCTAAAAGGCTCCAAAGGGACTCCGACAGTTCTTAAAGAACCGTTCTTGTCTCAACAGACCTAGATGGTTAAACAACCTTCACTATCTGCACCATTTGGGTCCCAGGTCTTTATGATGAAAGGTGTTTCACCTATCTCTATTTCTACGTGTTCGAAACATTACAACGAATCGCGTCAGCCAGCCGGGAAGGCAGTTGTGGACAGTCCACCTCCCCCACCTATCTCCGGTTCGTTGGAGATTGAGAAGCCTACTGCTGAACCTGTTGTGAGGCCACCTTCCAAAGGTGTTCTACGAAGATCTTCCTACAATCCGAATGCCTGTGCCGCTCAGCACTAAAGTATTGTTGAAGATTTGGTACAGGCGCCTTCTTCCATGTCTGCATTGGAAGTTCTTCAAAGTTTCCCGTCACAACGGAAAGCTTTGTTGTCTGCAATCGATGGGATCGATCCCACTGATTCTAATCTTCTCACCTTCGACTTAGAGAACTTTACCCCTTGACTTCCACATCAGATTGCTCTTGTTATTCAAGTTAGGATCAACAGTCTTAACATCCATAGGGTCGTTGTGGATGAAGGTGCTTCTACCTGTGTCATGTCGTCTGCTTGCTGGAAGGCCATTGGCTCTCTGGCCCTTTCATCATCTCCTAATTCCCTAGAGGCATTTGATGGTCGGGAATCGAAACCCCTGGGTGTTCTCAAGATTTTAGAAATTACCTTACAGGGGAAGACAATCAACGTAGAAGTAGAAGTAGTTGACGCCAAGCTTAACTACAATATACTTCTCGGCCGCAGTTGGACTCACGCCATGTTATGCGTACCGTCCACCCTCTTTCGACTTATTAAGTTCCCTCACGAGGGCAAAATCGTTACTGTGGATCAGTTGTATTTCTTCACCTCCACCTTCGAGAACAACGTTCAATACGTGGATCAAATCCCAAATCCCCCTAACAGTGTGGGACCCGGTCTCTTTAAGGACCCCATCCTCATGGGTGTTTTTCCCGCACCACCACCGCACACTGCTCAAGTTAATATTATCTCTAGGTCTGACGACCCATGGCTCATCCCTTCGCCTGAGCAAGTGGCTGAGTTTGGAGAATCGATGCCCTTAACTCCGGTAGAGATTAGCTACTGTGAAATCGTCGCCGCATCTGATCCTCCCCCTCTTCAGCATGCTCCTTCGAGCATGGCTTTAGACATCTATTCTCAATCCCCCTGGCTTGGCGAGGCCGACTCGTCTGATCCTCTTAAAGATATTTTCCCTTCTGATGAAGCCATTGTTGAAACAATGTCTCTTGAGGAGCTGCCTTGGAGCGATGGACATCATCGTTCCTCTTTCATGCCTAGCTTGGGGGAAATGTCATATTGTCTAGAGTGTTTTGCATCTCAGGTTCCCACTACACCTCTCCAGAAGCCCATATTGACACATGAGGTGCTTTCAGAGGGAAACCTGAGCAACATTACTCAAAACATTCCAATCGACATCTCCGTTAAACTAGGGATAGTTGAGAATATACAAGTGGCAGTGACTTTTTCTCCTGATGAGATACGAGTTTATACTGATATTTTTCAAGAATTCAAAGATGTGTTCACCTGGTCCTATGAGGAAATGCCCGGGATTGATCCCAACATAGTAGTGCACGAGATTCCTACCTATCCTGGTGCGAAACCCGTGCGCCAACACCTGCGCCCGGTGCATCCTCGCAAAGCCGCTGCCATTAAAGCAGAAGTTGAAAAACTTATGAACGCGGGCTTCATTTACCCGATTCCACTCACAGAATGGGTCTCCAAAATTGTCCCTGTAGATAAGAAACAGGGAACTATTAGAGTTTGTGTTGATTACCGAGATATCAATCGGGCCTGTCCAAAGGACAATTACCCCACTCTTTTCATAGATCAAATCATTGAAGAATGTGCTGGGAGTGAGATTTATTCCCTGATGGACGGATTTTCTGGGTATAATCAGATAAATATTCTACCCGCTGATCAACACAAGACTGCATTCATCTATCCGTGGGGTAATTTTTCCTATAAAAATCTCCCGTTCGGCTTGAAGAACGCTGGAGCCACTTTCCAGCGTGCTATGTCTTATGCGTTCCATGACATATGCCACATCGTTCAGCCTTATCTTGACGTTTTTCCAGCTCATTCAGCTCGGCGAGAGGACCACCCGGAACACCTCCGCCAGATTTTCCTTCGCTGTCGACGCTATAATATCAGGCTCAATCCTCATAAATGCGTCTTTTACGTGGATTCTGGCAGTCTTTTGGGGTTTACGTGGATTCTGGCCGTGGATCAGCAAAGAGTGCAACCGGATTCACACCATTCCAATTGGTGTATGGTCTGGAAGCAACGCTTCCGTTTGAGTGCGAAATTCCTTCCTTAAATCTAGCTGTGGAAATTTTTCCCGATACTTCTCCTGAAGAAGAGCGTCTCTTGTATTTGGATCGGTTGGATGAAACCCGCCGCTTGGCTGCTTTAGTCCTTGAAGCACAGAAAAAGCGGGTCAAAGCACACTTTGATCAATCTGTCTCTCCACGTTCCTTTGTCGAAGGGGACCTTGTCCTCCTATACGACCAAGCGCACGACAAACTCGGGGCAGGAAAGCTCCAACCCATGTGGCATGGGCCCTATATAGTAAAACGAGTATTGAAGAATGGGGCTTATGAGCTCATTGATTATGAAGGAGTTCCGCTGGCGCAACCTAGAAATGGGCTGTACCTTAAGAAATACTACGCTTGAAGTTATTTTTGGTGTGGTGTGTGTACATAGGTGTGTATATTCATTTGTGTGCATGTGTGGTGTGGTGTGCGATGTAAGCGTCTTTCTGCTGATTAGGTCTTCCTGATTGTGCAGATGTCCATTACTCTGTTTGTGGGTTTCGCGAATGGTGCCTCCCGCAGTACCAGGAATCTTTCTTCGGCAGTCTGGGTAATCTATGATCATGCTGGTGAGTTGGTTAACCTGCAAGGTGTGTGTCTAGGTCCTACTACAAATAATATCGCGGAATATAGTGCTGTATTGGAATTATTAACCGAGGCTGTGGACCTCGGCATTCGTGAATTACTTGTGTATCTAGACTCACAACTTGTAGTATTACAGCTTAACGGGCATTATTCAGTAAGAAATCCCTCCATCTTACGTCTATATTTGCGTATTCGTCTGCTGGAGGAAAATTTTGATTATATTACATATCAGCACATACCCAGACATATGAATACATTAACAGATGCAGTAGCTAATTTGGTTCTAGATAGACATTTGCGCAATTTATAAAACATCATCACATGTAAGAAGATCCATCCAGAAATAGGTATGTGTATATATATATATATATGTGTGTGTCGAAGTGTTTACATAGTGTGCATCACATAAAATAAAAAATATACATGTTCGTCTTAATACATCCATAGACGACATGTCTCTCAAAAATATGCATGAAAGAAGCCCTAGGTGTCTACTCCACATGGTGCTCGTGGTAACATGCTACCGCGTGCACTAAGCATCTCAAGAGTCGGTGGAGGCGACTAGATACTCCCACCGTATGTCTCTGATGCGCCATCAGGACATCTGCCAGCCAGGCGTAGTCTGGAATCCCCCGGGCGATCCCCTCGAGATTCTGGACCGACTCTCCTCCCTCGGCACCCTTCTCCTGAGGGTCAGCTGCGGGCTGAGTTCTCCGTGCAATAGGAGACATACCGGTAGGTCTCTCTGGGCCGACGTCTGCATACATGTAAAACTGGTGTTAGAACGAACATGTATTACCAAAAAATCATAAAACATAAAAATCAAAAAGAGGGGTCATACCCAACTCCTCATCCCAGTCATCCCCCTCTGGAAGTGGGAGATCTGAGTCTCCAGTGAAATCGGTCCCGGCATAGGGCCAATCCTCGACCACGATCAACTGACACCGTAACCATCCAAAAAACTCTAGCCTCCAGGACATCTGTTGGCCTCCTCCTGATTTGGGCATAAGTGCTGCCCAGCGAGCCATCCTTGGCTCTCTTGGTATCGGCTCAGCGACTATGGCCCCTTGGCCCTGAAAGATAGGTAGTCGTTCCAGGATGAACGATACCAAAATGAAACCGTAGCCAAACTGTTTCAGTTTGACTTGCTTGCACTTTGTGAGCTGCCTCTTGATATTTGTGGTCACTGCAGTATCCCAATCAAACAATTTTGGATTCATACACTCAGCGGCTAGCAGGAGTTGGGCCTTGGTTGCCTCGTGTGGAGCTTGCGATCCCGCAGATTGTGTGATGGTGTGTAGCACTACTCTGAGTGCTAGATCCTGGACAGTGTGGATGTCCACTTTCCCACTTCCTGATCTGGTTCGTGCCCTTGGGAACACCCTCGCCATTACTTGCTCCATATTTTCCCCAGATGGTCTGCTACCTGTCAGGATGGGCACCGGAGCTCTGCGCGACAGTCCAGTTATGAAGTATACATCGGAAACCTCCAGTTCCAGTACTTGGTCCCGAAGTTTGAAAACTTCTTCATTTTCGTCCCATATACTGACCAAGTATTGTAGTAGCTCTGGCTGAGCTCGTAAAGAGGGTGTGAGGAAGAATTTCTTAAGTCCACAGTTCTTAAGTGCAGTCATGCAGGCCTCATTCTCCATGGCCATTTTATCCTCCTCTCCATGTTCCCTTTCCTTCCATTCAATAACCATTTTTGCCTTTAGATCTGCATCAACACAATAAAAAATACATTGTTAGATCTCTGGAACATTTGAAAATCCACATAGATAGCTCACATTTTCAAAATTTTGAGCGGAAAAATGCGTTGCGCCATTGGCGCGACCTCTTTGTGAGGAAATGTCCATTGGCGCGGATCCGTGCCCGATACCCGCGCCAATGGAGCGAGCCCTAAAATTTCAAAATGGCTCGCCCAGAAGTCTAATACATAATTGAAACATATAAAAAATGGATTGAAATGGAGCTTAGGGAAACGTCTATTACCTGGAACAAACAGGGAATTGAATAGTAGCCCGGATCAGTCATATTTCCCGTCAGAAGTTTGCACACGAAATGGACCACTGTTGCTCTCCAATGAGGTAAAAAGTAAAATTAATTTTGTTTTTACCATTTGAGACTTATTTATAAATTTTTGAAATCTAATTAGGTTTTTAAAAGTCATTTTTTATTAATATTTTGACATATTTTGTCGAAAATGGATTTTACACTTGCCTTTATATGCAGCAACAGGCTTCTGCGCAACTTAAACGGTGACACGAGTTGTATTTTATACTTTTTCGGACTCGGTAAATACACGAAAAAGTCATTTTGGAGTCATCTTTCAGCTCTTTTCTGACTCTCTAAACATGAAAATATTTCCGAGGCCCTTGTTGTTTCTATCTCATTAAAGTGGCCCCGAAATGACATCTACCCTGTATACGTTTACCCCTTTTTCGGGCTGGGATAGATTATTTACGAAAAGGGAATACCCTAGCCTATTGCGACTAGGAGGTTTCCTCAGACATAGTTTTCTACCTTTTCGGATCCGAGGAACTATTTACGAAAAGGGACTGTTGGAGTCTACTTTTCCGCTGTCTTTTCAGACTCTCTAAACGTGTAAAGACGCCGATTTCTTCCTCTGTCAGACTCGTTAAACCCTGATGACATTGGGTTCAGTCGTAATGGTGTTATTCGAGTCGCTCCTTCCTAGGGCTTGTTAAATGTACTAGGATGGATTTGTCCGAAGGACGAACTTATATTACAAGCATATGCTATCCCCTTCAAGCTTGTTATCAAAAAAATAATTGGGGTACTTGCCAGAAACGGTGGGGGAAAATGGAACCATAATCATGGTCGTGTCGACAGTATGTCGCTCTTGAACATGGCACTTTTCTGCATTCGTGTCGGGTTGGGGACATCTCATCTCGTTTGTTCACTTGCTTCCGTGGGTTTGGGTAATCCCTTTTGACCTCTCATCTTCTCTTTGCCTCATCACCATGACCTCTGATCCGTTGATGTCAAATACTGCCAAGCTCACTGTCATGTCGTTTATATGTTCAAGAGAAGTTGACCTCTGCAAGTATCAACCTTCCTCTGATTCTCATATGATCTTGATTCACAAAGACATTATGTTCCTCTGTCTCGTGTCGATAATGTGGGAACACTATGGCCCACCTTCGATCAAGGTCACTTCCTGTCGACTTCAGCTCATTATCCAGGAAGATGATCTAGAGACTCCCTTCTGGTACCTTGGAGCTTGCATGCCTCAATGGCAGGTTCTTCGCATTCGGCGTGAGGTTTTCATCATTGGCCTCTGATCAAGTGATTCTGCGGGTGTTCGACGTCAGATCATTGTTCACATGCTGTAGATTGTACCTGTAGTACCTTGAGGACCATTGGCATTAATGGTGGTACCTCTCACGTCTATTAACAGCTTTCATCATTGGCTGGTAATCAGATGATGTTCTTGTATGTTCGACTTCAGCTCACATATTCGCACGCTTGAACTTGTACTTTTTTCGGGTCGAGATGGAGTGCAAGACCCTGGATTCTGTCTGTTATAATCCAGGCTACAATTTTGTGGATTATTATGATTAGTTACATGACTCACTGATTGGATGGCTGCGACCATACCTGAGTCTATTTTTTGATCCTCACTAGATGGCTGCGTCCATGCGTTGGATCTGGATTATTTTATACTCTGTTATGGATGGCTGCGCCCATACCACGTATATATCATGTATTGTAGATATCAGTTGTACTTCTCTACGCAGGTTTTCCGACGGTGGGGTTTTCAGTTGGACACGTTCTCGTAAAGCATTTCACCCCTCTCTCTCTCTCTCGGGCCTCATGCTTTAGGGGGCATCTGTTACACAGCAATTTTCCACCATCCCTGCAATTCCCCATCCTGCACAATTGGAGGGCTCATTCCGTGACCTGTGAGTAGTGACATAACTTGAAAACACTTTCATGGCATTCTCCTGAACATGTACTTTCATTGCCCTGAAGACAACTCCTTGTGAAAAACCCTAAAAACACCCCTTTTTGCATTGGCAACACTGCCACATAGTGAGGTGAAGTGCAACACCCTAGCTTATGAATCCTTTTCATAGCAAACCTAGAGAGGTTAACTCTAGATAGCCCTGATATTGAGATGGTGGATCAGACCGGTGGAGCATTTCACGAGTTGTTTTCTCCAGGTAGAAGATCAACCCTTACTCTTCACATTGATAGTTTTTATTTTGCATCTTACTGGCGATTTTGTGTTTTTTAGAGATTTTAATGATTTAAAATGCGCCCTCAAAATTGTGCAGTTCCTCTTCATCGGGATTGTGCAAACCCAATTTTTCCATTGTTGGAAAAACATGATTCACGCAATTTACTTGAAAGGGAACCACGCAAATGCACATTGTCCCTAAAAGGCGACTGTGCAAGGTGACAAGAGATTTTTAAAATAATGAAAAAACACTCAATTTTTTGCAAAAATCTTCTATATTCTTCTTCTAACTAATTTCTATCATTGATTTCAGGTTTTTGAAATGTTAAAATGGAATGGAGCGAGAGAGAGAGAGAGAGAGAGAGAGAGAGAGAGAGAGAGAGAGAGAGAGAGAGAGAGAGAGAGAGAGAGAGAGAGAGAGAGAACATGAAGCTCAATATGTTGAGGCTTTGAATGATCCAGCTACATTGCGGGATTTGAGAAATTGTGGCTTACTCAAATATTTTATGATTCCAAGGATGAAAGACCTAATGGATCTATTTACATGGTTTGTAAGGTCTTGAATATCCAAGAGAAGTGTTTTCAGATTGGAGATCAAAGACTCTCCATTTATGGCAACGATATCTATTTCTTGAGGGGGCTCTCATGTCATGGAACTGATATTTCATTGTTTGGAGGTAGGCCAGGTGGTGAACCAACAAAACCTTATTTAGCCCAACATAGTGCTCCTAGGTCCAAACTTAGTAATGGAATCATAGAAATTAAAAGCATATAGAGTATTCCACTAAGGGCCATTTAATTTACCGTTACCTGACTATGTGGCAGTGTTGCACTTCACCTCACTATCAAAGCTCAAATACAAATTTCACTAGAGTGCTTGTAGCCCACTGTGTTTAACTGGTGCGAAGGAGTTGCTACCAATATCAAAGGGAAAATCACTAGAGAAAAGAATGGAAAACTAAATAATTTTGGATATGGTTCTATATTTGTATCATTTTATGTGGAGAGGATTCCTCTCCTTTATCCATAGGTGTCCATGGATATGAGAGGACCACGATATCCTCGCATGATAGTCATATATACTCCTGCATTTTTCATATGGCTGAATCGCCAGATTATCATGATTTAGGATTACCCATATGCCGGTATGGATTACACCGGTGATCCAAACATCCCACTCCCTACAGGAATGCGATCAGGTGATATAGGTAGAAATTATCACTTTGGTTGTTTTGTGTTTTTAAAAAATAAAATAATTTTTTTTACATACAAAACTAATCATCTAAAATAATCATGCAGATGTGGGACTAGTAAGAACGACAACAATGTGATGGTTTGAAATATGTGACAAGTAGCCATATTCTCCTGTAGCACAGAACCCAAAGGCAGTAGAGGCTTTGATTGAGATTGAGCATAACCTAGAGAGGTTAACTCTAGATAGCCCTGATATTGAGATTGATGATTTGCCTCTCTGCTACCAGAGGCATACAATAGGAGTATCTGGGCCGATTAGTCGTCTGTTATGACGAGTGGCTCGTGCTATAGTCTGATATCATGATCATCATGCTTAGTTACTAGTCATAGGGCTAGATTTTGTTTTTTGATCTATCAGCATATTCGGATAATAAAGGCCACAAGGCCTCATATGTGTTGGATGATATTTTTGTAAACTAATTTTTTTTACAGACATTAAGACTAATGAATACTACTTCTTGAGTATGTTTAATATTCATAATTAATTCCACAGTAGCCTTTTTGCGTAGACGTTTTGAGTCTATAACAAGACTCATCATCAGAACAAAAACCCTACAGAGAAGAGAAAGAAATGATGGAGATTAATATGGAATGGATGGAAATGTAAAGTCAAAGATTCAACCAAATAAAAATAAAATAAAATGGTATTTTAAGGAGAGTTAATAAATTATATTTTTTTATTAGAATGTAGAATTCAATTAATAATAGATATTATTGGTAATGAAATTTAATAATTAATATAAGTGAATTTATTAATAGGTAATCATTATTAGAGTTAATTATTATTATTATTAATTAATAATAAAGTTAATAATTATAATTATCCTTATTATTAGTATTAATTATAATAATAATTGGTATTGATTACATAATTAATATTAATAATAATAATTTTATTATTATTATTATTAACCTTATAAGCTAATAAATATTATTATAAACTCACAGAGTTAGTAATAATAATTATTAACAAAGTTAATAATAATAATTGTTATAATTTGAATTAATTCTTATTGTTATATTATAAGGGATAATACTGTGACTATTAGGGTTAATTACTAGAGATTGTAAGATGAAATAGTTATTAAGTCTAGGAATTAGTAAGGACAGAATGGAAGGAGAAGGGGGATGCATTGAGAGTATTTAGAGGGAAAATGAATATGATGGAGAGGGACAAAGGAAAGGTCAAATGATGGCTAAAGTGCAGAAGGGAATAAGGGGAGGATGTTCTAGTCAATGTTGTAAGACTTGGGTACTTGAGTGAGTAAGGGGATCCAACTCCTACTTACTTCCATACCCATCTCTATTAAGATTACAAGGATGCTTAATAATTTCAAGGGCTTCATGGATATTTCGTTTATATTGATGCTTTTGTTTGGTGAGTATTTTCATGTCTTTAAGGAAAACATTGTTACATGTCCTTGATGAGTGTTCTGCAAGTACTGAAGATCGAGTCCATACCCATCTCTATTAAGATTACAAGGATGCTTAATAATTTCAAGGGCTTCATGGATATTTCGTTTATATTGATGCTTTTGTTTGGTGAATATTTTCATGTCTTTAAGGAAAGCATTGTTACATGTCCTTGATGAGTGTTCTGCAAGTGCTGAAGATCGAGTCCTACCATTTTTAATGCCAATGATGTGTTCCTTGAGTCTAATTTTGAAGGATCTTCCTATATATCCAATATAACATTCTTCACACGAACACAAGACCTTATAAACCCCTTTGTGTTGGAGGTGATCAAAATTGTATTTTACTGATCTCATCTTCTCTCTTATGGTTGTTAAGGGATTAAAATAGGTATCAATGTTTTTATTTTTGAGAACCCTAGCTAACGTATCCATGAATCCTTGAATTTATGGTAGATAGGTCTTATTATTAGAAGTTTAGGAGATTTTCAGAGAGGGTCTTGCCCCATTTTTTGTTCTATCCCTTTTGATGGTTTTTATGATGTCTTAAAATATTTTATCTCCTCCTCTACATGCTCTAGGTAATATATTATTATTTCTCTAGTAAAGAGGGTCTTGAGCACTCCCATATTTTGTGTTAGATGATGGTATGACTCTGGATGAAGGTAGTTATATGTGTGTTCTTTCTTCTTGAAAACCTTTTGTCTAGTAATGATCCATATTCATTACTAAGGAGGAGAATGTATTGGAATGGGATGCAATTGTTTTCTTCAACCTCCATAGTGAACTTGATGTTCTTAGATATTTTTTTAAGGTGGTCTAAAAATTTTCTTAACTCCTTTCCCCCACATGGAAAAATTACATTGGTGTCATAAACAAACCCAATCTAGTATTTTGGTTTTAGAGTGTACATTTCCAAGGCTTTATTTTCAAAATTTTCCATAAAAATGTTGGCTACCATAGGGGATAGCGGGGACCCAATAGCCACTCCAAGTATTTTCTCAAAGAATTCACATTTTAAGGAAAATAATGTAGAACAGAGACATATCTCCACAAACCTAACAGTCTGGGGGTTTGTGACATGTTTTATCACCTGGATAGATTCATCTAAAGGAATATTTGTGAATAGTTGGACAACATTGAAACTTACAATCTTATCCACAGGATCTAACTTATCTTTCTTTATAAGCTCCACATAATTATTAGAGGCTTCAATGTATGAATTTTTTTTTCCAACCAGCAGAGCCAAAGTTATTGCAACATATTTGGCTAATTCGTATGTGGGTGCCCCAATAATGTTGATAATGGGTTTGAGGGGGGCACCTTATTTATGAATTTTGGGGGTCCCATAAATTCGTGGGGTAATTTCACTGTCTTTAGAAAGACGCTTATTTATTACATCGTCAACATTAGAATCCTTGATGTCCTTTCTAACCACCCTGGTAATCTTAGAAATAGTGTTTTCCTTGAGCCTCTTGTAGTTGCCAGTATTATACAGGTGGTCATTCATTTTGGTGACATATTCTTCTTTTTCCGTTACTACTGTTTCTCCCCCTTTTATTCTTTCAAGATGACAATGTTATCACTGCTTCTCAGGCTTCTTAGTGCAATTTTTTTACCACAATTAAAATTTCTCTTCAGAGGCTTTCCCTTTCTTAACATGACTATACAATTCTGTCTAATTTGTTCCTTATATTCACCCCTTAGAATTTTTATCCCATCCTCAAGGCTGAAGATAATTTATTTCGTCAGAATATGGTTGGGGGATATGGAAACACTTAGTAATTTACTTAAGACCTCAAATTCATCCTTATTTAGCTCATAAGAAGAAATATTAACCACCTTTTCGCTACCTATGTTATTTGTGGATATGTGAGTAACATTCATAGCGTCATCCCTTGTACTTTTACATCCTTGAGGACTTTATTTGCATTTTTGATGGATATATGGGTGCTGGTATCGCTGCTCCTAGAGCTACTACCTCTATCGACCGAAATTTTTTCTATTTTCTCAGCTTATTTTGTACGATATGTGAATGATTATTGTTTCTTTTTACAAATGTTGCAAATGTTGATTTAACACATAATTATCCAATGCATCAGTTAATGTATTTAAATCTATTAGAATATGTTGGTATTCAATATAATCAAAATATCTTTCCAAGAGACGAACTCGTAAAAATATCCTTAGCATCGTAGAACTTCTAACTAAATAAACATAATTTAAATGTAATACTATGAGTTGAGAATCCAACCTAATGATTAAATGATGAATGAAAAATTAAATGGCATCCGATAATAGCTCAAAAAATACTCTTTATTTTGAAATATTATTCATTGTTTGACCAAGGAATATCCCATGGAGACATAATAACTCATTAGTTGGTGAATAAATGGCCCAAGCGCAGAAGAAAAATTTCGAGTACTACGAATAGCACCATTAGCGTAGCCAACATAAGTTTGAGGGAGCGTCAACATCTGCAAATCTAATGTAACAAAAGATAAGACAGGGAAGTAGAAGAAGATTGTAAAAATATGCAAAATTTCCACACAAAAATATGATACATCAATATACAAAGTACTCATAGAGTGAATTAGGCATAGTACTTTTTCAGATAAAGCCCATTTCTAGGCTTTCCTAAAGGAATATTTTCATAGTCAACTAGCTCATAAGCCCCTTTTTCTAGTGAATTTTTTATGATGTAGGGACCATGCCACATAGGTTCAAACTTATTGGATCCTAACTTATCATGTTCTTGATCGTAAAAAACCAATTTTCCTTCTAAATATGTCTGAGGATTTACATTTCGATCAAAATTTTCTTTAATTCTTTTTTTATGATTCTCTCTATCAAACGCAACATCATAATGAGTCTCATCTAAGAATTATAGATATAAAAAGCGGTCTTCTTCTACATAAGTAGTAGGTAATAATTTGATTGATATTTTCAATGACGAGATTTCACATTCAATGGATAAGACTGCCTTCAAACCATAAACCAATTGAAAGGGTGTAAACCCGATTGCAGTTTTGGTTGAGGTGTGATATGACCACAAAGATAAGAAAACCATTAAATTCCAATTTAGTCTATGAATTCCTATAATCCATTGATGCATGGTAGTTAATTTTTTTTTACAAGTTATACCTAACCATTTGTTTGTGGGTAATATGGAGTTGATTTATCATGGCGCAAGCCCAACTTTGTAGTTAGTTCAATCATCATAAACTTTAGAAAATGGTTTCCATGGTCCATGACGATGTCTTGTGGAATGAAAAACCTAGCAATCACATGATTGAATATGAAAAGAGCAACAATTTCTCCATCATCCTTGTATGTAGGAATCGCCTCGAGCCATTTTTTAAAATAATCCACAACTAGGATAATATACCCATGCCCCCCAGCTGAGTGAGAGTGACATGTAATGAAATCAATTCCCCATTTCGCAGAAGGACCAACGACGATAGTTAGGTGAAGAGGAGAAACCAGTGCACGCATTTTGTGATGATAGATTTGATAATTATGACATTTTTGGAATGCAGTGACACAATATTTGAACATGTAAGGCCATAAATATCCAGCGTCAATATTTTTGGGTAGTGGAAAAACCTGACATATGATCACCACATGATCTATAGTGACAATCATTTAAGGCCTTTCTAGCTTCATCATATGTCAAACAACATCTAAAAATAGAATCAGTACCATGAAAATAAAGTGTATCGCCAAAAATATTGTATTGTTGAGATTGGTACTGAATGCGACAACGATCAGTTTGAGATAGCTCGGGCTGAAAAGTTTGAGTTTGGAGATAAACAATAATATATCCATACCAAAGGTCTAATGTAGTAATTAGAAAGAGTGATTCATTGGGAAGAGAATCCTCTGCCACTGTTTTTGTTTCAGAATAGGGAAGGTTACAAATTAGCTCAACAAACACTAATGATTTCTTTGAATTGTATTTTTCAAATTCTAGGTCAAATTCCTGTAGGATAACAATGCATTTGGAATATTTTCCCCAAATAATTGCATCGTAATAATGTAATCCATATGGTTTCAATATGAAATCATTATTTTTTTACGCAAAATATATGGACGACTTGTACAGATGCCAAGGCCAATTTTTCCACATGTACATATTTTATTTCAAATTTTGTAAGATTATTACTTAAATAATAAATCACATGTTCACTATTCAACTCATGCTCCTGAACTAATACAATTATAATGGTAACATCAGATGCAGCTAAATACAAAAATTAATCTCGGTGATAATCGAGAGGATGCAACAAAGGTGTTTGAGTCAACGCATATTTTAGTGCATGGAAATCATTTTGAGAAGTTTCATCCCATGCAAAGGAGATGCCCTTTTCCAAAAGTCGAGTAAAACCTTTATTTATCTCTGCATAATTCAGAATGAATCGACATTAAAAGTTTTCTTTCCCTTGAAAACTTTGGAGTTGGCGCAAATTGGAAGGAGGAAAATTCAGGATAGCCTCTACCATAAGGGGGTCAACATGAATGCCTTCTCCTGACATGAAAAATCCCATTAAAAAACCAGATTGTACATAAAAGACACACTTGTGAGGATTTAAGTGTATATTGTAATGTAAAAATATGATAAATATTGATCTTAAATGCATTGGATGATATTCACGATTCAACAAATGAGATGGTAGATCATCTAAATAAGGTTGTACAATATGATTAATATCATGAAGAGCATAAGACATAGCCAGTTGAAAGGTGGCACCAACATTCTTCAATCAAAATGGGAGTTTTCAATAAGAAAAAGTTCCCCATGGACAAATGAACACGGCATTATGCTGATCCACAGGGAGTATGTTGATTTTATTGTACCAAGAAAATCCTTCCATGAAAGGGAATATTTCATTACCGACACAATCATCAATAATTTGGCCGATATAGGAAGTAAAATAGTTGTATTTTACACAAGCCTTTTTAATGTCTCTGTAATCGACACACACTCTAATTGTACCTTGCTTCTTGTTAACAGTAAAAATGTTGGAAACAAAATCATTCAAGGGAACATGATAGATAAACCCCGATTTAAGAAGTTTTTCAACTTTAGTTTTGATAGCAACAGCCTTTCGAGGATGCATTGGACATAATATTTATCTAATAGGGTTAGCATCTGGGTAGGTCTTACTTTCGTGAACTACAATACTTAGGTCTATTCCTGGCATTTCCTCATAAGACTAGGAAAAAATATCTCATAATTCTTGGAATAGGGCTTTCTTAATATGAATTTATTCAAGTGAACATGAAGCACCTATATGAATGTTCTATGTAATTCTGAATTTCACTAAGATATTAACTGGAATGGTTGTATATATATTCCCTAAATTCTTTTCAGATTTAGATTCAAAGATCAGGCATTCAGGGTTATCTACAATCTCGAGTGAAAATATTGTAGAGAATATTTTCTAAATGTTCTCAATGTTGGGAAGAAAAGACATACGATGATGATAAATGTCCCAATTCATTTAATCCAAATTCATAATTTATATGATACTCTCATATGTTGGAAACATGTTATCGAAAGGATCGAGAAATTTTATTGGTTCCAGTCAAGAATATTCAAAATACTCTTCAACGATCGCATTCAATCGATCATTTTCAATAGGGAGTGGTTATGAAAATGATTGAATGACCTGATAAGCTAATTCAAATGGGCTTAGAGGCATCTGGTCCCCATATGCGGTTAATTCAAACTATAAAGGCACAATCCAAGGATCATGTGATTCTAAGGTGCTTGATTAGATCATTTTGACCTCGGTGACATTAGAAGAAATTTTGGGTGAGGGAGTGAAAATTTTCCCATCAATGATGAATCCTTAAGCAAACTAGCACCAATATCTTCACAAGGAGTAATCGTTTTCCCCGCAAAAGTTACACTCTCAGTAGAGATAATATTATAAGTATAATAATATAGTTGGCCTACCTTCACTATCCTTCCTTTATGAGGAAATAATATCATTTAGAACAATTATGAGACTGTTGCAGACAATGCATAGATCCAACTTTAACCCAGTGAAATATTGTAATAAATATGATCATCAAAAACTTCTACCTCGATTGCAACTTCTTTACCTTCTAACTCTATTGGTAGGTCATTCAAAATATCGTAAGGACGAAAACCTCTTCCATAAAAGGCTTTGAGAGTGGTAGGCGATTAATTGATATTTGAAGAACCCAAAGATTTCCAACGAGAAATGGACATAATACACGTAGAGGCTCCTTTGTTAATTAATATATGAAAAAATATTTTGGTCTTAACAAAAACCTATATTTGAAATTCCATTTGATGTGGGAGTCTAGGTATATGAATTTCAAGATCAAAGATTATGATATTAGAGTCCTTAGGATCAATTTCTCCAATAGCTAAGAATAGTAATTTTCTTTGTGATGGACATGTTTGTAGCACTTCAAGAGCTGACATTTCTAAAGGAGACTGACCTAGGTCTTCAAAAATGTTGTAATTATGAGTCTCTCTAGAATGTGGGTTAAAAGTTGACACCTTTGGGAGGTGGAGGTATCACAATGTAAGAATTTAGTTTCTCAATCTATAAAGGTTCAAAAGGAGATGGAACTGATATGGAAGGTTGACAATATTGACTAGCATCATTTCCGTTTTCTATAGGACTTTTAGACCCATAATATTTAGATCTAGCTGCTACCGAAACTTGTGAAGACATTATTATGATATGTACAAATGGAGATTAAGAGGATGGATTGTGTGCAACCATTTTAATATCCTGATAAGGGAAAGGATCCTTCAAAACAATAGGTGTGGGATAACCTTTGAGGAATTTACTAACCTGTGCACAATTTGGGCATTACTTCATGCAATGATCTTCATTACAGATCAGACAAGGATAATGAGGTTTCTTTTCTTTTCAGAAGGTTCAGTTTTCGTTGGTTTCTCCTCTTGAGAGGAATTTTGATTTGCTTCTCCCTTCCCCTTTTTCTTACCTCCAAGTTGTTGAGATTTCCCAGTAGATGAATATATTGCATTAATTTCAGAAGTAATTTCAAGAGAAATGTTTTCACTGGGTGAATCTTGTATAACCAAATTCTGAGTATTTTTAGAATTATTCTTAGATGATTTACTCTTTGACTATTGGCTGGCATAACCAATTACACCATCAATAGTGTGAGATCTTATATGAGTTGAAACTTTTTGATCTGAATTGGATGAGTGTTACACAACAATTTGTCACCGTCCCTGCAATTCCCCATCCCGCACAATTGGAGGGCTCATTCCGTGACCTGTGAGAAGTGACATAACTTGAAAACACTTTCATGGCATTCCCCTGAACATGTACTTTCATTGCCCTGAAGACAACTCCTTGTGAAACCCGTAAAACACTTTGGTATCAAAGCACGGCAGCTGACCACACTCACGTCATGGGGGAAATCCTTCGAAAGAGGGCGCTACGAATTTGCTCAACCAGTCGCACTCGTGCCAGCCAATTTAAGGAGTGTTTTAAAAAAAATAAATGGCGGAAGTTTCGTCCTAACTGATCCAGGAACTGATATCTATCTTGAGTTGGGAGGTTTGGCTACGGATTTCCATAGAGAGGAAGTGGTTTGCCACCTCTCATGGAAGCTTCCTTGATGATAGGGCCAATCCCATAATTATAGGGATCCCAACCCCCCTTCCTCCTTCTATAAAAGCTTGCTCATCTCCATGGCAAGCTAATCTCCAAGTTCCCAAGAGCTTTCACATCCTTATGCTGCAAGAGCCTTGATTCATTCTATATGTCAAATCCAGTGAGATTATTAATAAGACATCCTGAGGAGAGAGTTTGTCCCCATCCCCTGGCTGTGCTTCTTTTTCAGACGTGTTCTCACTGCGACCTCTTCCTCGAAGGAGAATTCATAGGTCATACCAGGTTGTATTATTCATCTTATTAATGATAAGCCACTAATTTTTTGTGGTTCCACTCTTGTTGTTTATTTCATGATGTTGTGTTATGTCTTTCCCCGATCGACATATAGTTGCATATACTGGATTTTACGCTTGTGTTTGTTTTGTTTCTTGCGTGTGCAGGTGTCCAATCACGGAGATCGTGAGGATTGTGATCTGCCAGAGCTAAGGAATGTGAGCGCTACTTTCTCTACAAGCGACAGCGTTGGATTCTAGGTAAGCCTTCATCGCTAGTTGGTTTATTTGCAATTAGGAACCTGCACTATAGCGTGAAAGATTGTTGCTAGACCCGGTCTGGGCTAGTAGGGATCGCCTCTATCCGCAGAGGGGATTTACCTCCACAACAAATTGGCGACTCCGCTGGGGATCGTCTAGCTTGTTGTTGTTTGTTTTGTGAGCTACAGACAGAGCCTGAAGTTAGCCAGATAGCCTTCAAAATGCTCTTGCTCTGCAATTGCGAAGTAGATCAAAGCTGCTTCAGTCAATCTCCGGTTTAGTTTTTGAACTGAACACTTGGAGTATTGTCTTGTCTTTTCATTTGTTTCTTGATTATGCTTGCTTGATTGGCTCTTTTGGCTGGCTCTTTTGTGATTTTTTCTTTTGGTTAGCTTGATCATCATTGGTCTGCTTGTTGGATTGTCTATTTTTATTTTTTTTCCTTAGAAAACTCGACTGACGCGCTTTACAGCTTCACAGTCGCACCCATTGGCGCAGGTTGCTTGTGTATTACCCACGCCAATTCCTTTCTGGCGCTAGTTTCAGCCTCACAGTCGCGCCAATCCTGTGAGGTACTAGGGTTTGCTCTATTTTAACCTTCCTGGGCCAGATCAGTGTGTTTGGTTTTGTTTTTT
>JAXQQM020082628.1:0-19114 GCA_034641835.2 Pinus albicaulis
AATTCCATTTCTCATCCTACACTGCAATGACAAAGCCCTGAAAGCTATCAAAGTCTACCTATCTTGCCCCATTATCACTACTGCAATTCGTTTAGCCCTAGTTCCTAGTTTCCTTCTTCTAAGTTTGAGATTCATCATGGTGTTTATGTTTCAGTATGTGTTTCTTTAAAGATAAAAACTCATGAGGTGTTTTATAATTTTTCTTGGTGATACATCCACAAGCCTAGTAATTCTTGGTGATACATCCACAAGCCAAGTAATTTTCTTGATGCACACTGGTAATTCATTTCTAATGGGTGATATTCAGATGGGTGTTATTCCATAAAGCTACAGTAAAGTACACGAAGGTATGTCTGTTAAATTTTTTAGATTAATTTTATATTTGACTGAACTGTCTATCTGCAGATTGTTGTAATATATTTTGACTGACTTACAGAGATTGGAACTTCAGGCCCTGGTTTGATCATGGATGCAGTACAAGAAGGTATGTCTGTTAAATCTTTCAGATTAATTTTATATTTAATTGAACTGTCTATCTGCAATCTGTTGTAATATAATTTGACTAACCTTGAGATATTGGAACTTCAAGCCCTGGTTTGATCAGGGATGTAGATCCAGGAAAAGGCCCCAATAGAAATATATTTGCAAGAAAAAGGAAGACCCATTGGGCGCTTGTAATATTCAGCGTTTTGTCACTTATTGTGGGTCAAGCTGCTGCTTCATTTCTTAACAGGTATTACTTTTATGATGGTGGTATTACTTAACAGGTATTACTTTATATAGATATGTAAAGTTCCACATCTAGTGCAGGTAGATTATCAATTTTGCTTTGGTTTCACATGTATAGCATATGCAGTTTTTTAAAATGTGCTATTTAGTGAAGTTTTTATTTGATCCATGTTTTCTCTATATTGCTTATTTTAATCATTAATTTCAAACAGTTTTAGGTACATTTTACAAGGTGATGAACAAGAAAAAATAGAACTTATTTCCGTGCTGCTTGCTAAGGATGGTGACATCTATAACAAGCTTGTGTGCTCTTTAGCTCCAGAAATATTTGGACACGAGGATGTCAGAAAAGCCCTGCTTCTTCTTTTTGGTGCCCCAACTAGAAAATGCAAGGATGGAATGAAGGTATAATTCTTTTACTAAAGAGTTGTTACAGAGAAACTTGATTATCCCATTAGTGACTGTCTGAGAAAAATGTCTTGTTATTCTCCCTTATCTGGTCTCTGGAGTCTGTATACAAAGGAAAATTTATATTTATTGCTCACATTTCTGTTTTACTTGCAAATGAGAGGTGATTTGCATGCATGTTTGAATTGACTAAGGGAGGATATCTCCATCTCTAGAGTCCCTCATAGTTAAAGGGCGGAGACCTACGGCTGCCTTAGGCTAGTTTCCTTGTTGAACGCTCAAAATTAGCCACTTTGGATTCCCAACATCCCTAAAATAATCCCTGGAATCCTTAAAATAAGTGAGGTTTGGGGATTTTCGTCTCTGGAGTCCATCATTGGATGATGGGTGGAGGAGAATTATCTCTAGAATCCATTTTTTATGGGCAAAGGTAACATGTCATCCTCTAGTAGAGAAAGGTCTTGCAATAACAGTTGAATACTTACTAATTGGTATCTCAGTCTGTATAGGTACAAAGGCTAGCACCTGAATTTACTCATTCTCCTTTTCTGTTTGTTGTAGGACATTTGCATATGAAACCTATCACCTAATCCTGCTCATCTTCATCTAACAATTTAGATGACTTCTCCATAACATGGCTATGCCGTCACCGACCAGTTGTACCATGTGTCAATATTTTCTATAAGGAAATGGTGTCCATATCAAGTGTTTTCTCAATTTTCTTCAGCCATAATCAAGGATTTTATTAGATGTAGACTGCATTATTAAGACATGGATATTTTAACATGTTGCACCTTTATGTATTTTTTGAAACACACTCCAATTTGTGAGTGCGACTTTAAGCACAAGTCTGGCTAGGCACTGATATGGAAAATCTCTATAAATTTGGTGCTTTTCCAACATAATTTTCCCACCACATATCTACAGAAAATAAGAAAATAAGAAATGACTTATATTAAATTTTTTTCTAGTAGCAAATATGAAAGAAAGAAAACAAATTAGTTTTTCTTCCCTGTACTCCCATTTCAAAGACAAATAAATTAGTGCCCAATTTATACATCTCCATGTTGCTTGTTATGGTTGAATGGTCAAGTGGATTAGGCATGATCCTCTGAAGGTGGAAGAAGTTCTTTTGTAGTGTTGCCATAGAAACTAAAATCATGGTATCAGCTGAGGTACAACTTGGCCGATCAATGGGATGATGGTTTAGATGCATTGCTGATCAATTAAATCCCAGATTGTTATATGTTTTCATGCTCCAACTTACCATGGACCTCATATGAAGGATGGGTAACTTCTTTTGCACTAACCATTGCCTCATATAGGTAGCCTACTGTGTATTAATCACCATCGACAAGGTAAAAAAATATTTACCAAACGTTCTCTAACTTTTCAAACCTCTACTTTTTCCCTATAGTACACTACTTTAGTAATAGCTTGCCCTTCCTATTTATTGCTAGATATACTATCATACTACTCATTTGAACTAAACATCCTTTTCATCTCCAATATACAACTGAGGATAGATTGAAGAGAAATGACGGTGGTGGTAGAATATGTGAAGGTGGGATGCACCAATTCCTTTTTATTTTCAATTTCCTCATTAGGCTAAGATCATATGCATGGTTATATAACAATTATGCGATGTTCCTCACTGATTAATCATCCTTGATAAAGTAAATTTTTCCCATGTCCTCAACAATTAGGTCGATATAATGGGTAGCACCGGAAGTCCAAATGAATGTGGGGTGTTTCTCCATTAACATCTTGTCGGTGTCCACATAATTAGAACTAGAAGCATTATCTATTATGACTTGTACAACATGTTGCACACGTATCTTTTGGATAAAAGCATTCAAAAATTCATATAACAATGCCCCATATTTTATTTATGAAAATGCGTAACTTGATTTAATAAACATTGTTCCTTTGGGACAATAAACTGAAAATTTAGGAGGGTCTTACTCTTCCTATCCTTACAACCGCAAGACATTATTGTGCACCTATTGTTTCCCTTTACTTTTTAAGGTCTTCCAATCTGGTGTTGTTATTGCTCTTTTCCTTTTGAAAAATTTATTACCTGAACCTGCCATAAGTAGGGCCCTTATATCATGTGCCAATACTATCAGCAAAATGAATCATTTCATGGTAGAGCAACTGAGCAATGCTAAGTAGTTTGTTGCATAGCAAACCATTTCCCACAACCCTATCAGTTTCTTCATGTTTTTCATCAATTGATTTTATGGATGGCGATGCCCCGGCTTAGTTATGGGAATGACGAAAGGCCATTTTCTTGTAGAGGGTGAACCTTTGGAGTCCTTCTCCCTTCTGGCCATCCCCAATATGCACATGGTTCTTGCAATTCTTTCTATTCCTCCAGTCGCAGATTCAAGCCACATATCCTCTGTCTTCCTTACTATTCGGATAAGCTCTTTGTTTTAGTTCTAGTGTTGATTGGTTGTGAGATTCCTACCCCATGTCCTGGAATTTCTACAAAGGTGGTATTTGAAATGGCTTATCCATCCATTCATCTCCTTTCCAAAAATATTACAATTTAGTCTTTGGCAGTTTGACCCCTTATGATGTTGTAACATATTTTTTGTTTTGTTTTGTTTTGTTTTGAGGAATGGTCTCATGGAATCTCTTTGGCGAAATATATTGTGTTATGAGGGTTGCATATCTAAGTCACCTATGATCTACACATGGTCTCATCTACACCCACTTGGGGGGTTTTTTGAACCAGAGTCTCTTTGTTAATAGAATCGCCCTGCTACTTACCACTAGACCATGCTCATGTGTGCATGTTTGACATATTTCTATAATGGATCCATATTTGGCATGTTGGCATGTTAATTAATCAAGCATAGGGAAAAAAAACATAAACTAATCAACGCTACAGAATGGTTGTATAAAAACAGACCTAGAAAATTGTTTAATCTATAAGTGAAAATTGTTAACAAGAGGCAAACATGATGTAGATTGCATAAATCTCGAATAGAAAAACTTACCACATATTATACCATGAATGTAAAAACTGTAGATGGAAATTGATTCCCATTTCACAAAATTTGTTTATAGCGATGAAATTTCTTTTTAGTTGTTCCTAAAATTGTTGGAAGATAGGGATTGCATTATGCATTCATTACTACTTGTATTATGTTTGCACTTTACCTTGAAAGTTTGAATCTATTTTATTACACTCTACATGATTACTACTATGCTAGGCTAGTACTAATTGAATTCAGCACACTCTGTTTTTTGCATAGAACTTGAAACTAATTGTTTTATTACAAACACTTTTTTGAATATGTTCACAGATTTCCATTCAAATATGCAATGGTGATAATTTTCTTTGTGTTTTCTATTCGTCTTGAAAATCATATAATGCATCTTGTGGTGCCCGTCTCGATTGTTCTGATAGGAACCTATTCAGTAGTGAAGAACCAGGGGAAGGGCTTTGTATAGGTGATGGAGGGAATCGCCCATTGTGGCAACAAAATTTTAGGATACTTCTAATATTAGGCTTGATAGTTACAACATCTTGTGCAATTCGACATGTTTCTCGAAAGTTTTTTCCTACCAGTGTAAGTGTGTATTTGCAAGGGGCTTATGTATCTTTTGTTGGTGTCCCAGTACAAATGCATATGCAAGATAGAAAGTTGGGCATTCTTGGATCTTTAAGGGCATATTTACCCTTGAATATTATGTTGGCTCTTCAACTAATTTCAAGGCAATCTAGAAATACATTTATGCACAGTTTAAAATTACCTTTTTCATCCTCACTGCAACGAAATGAGGATACCCTTCCATTGTTATAAAAGTGACGCCCCTTTTTTGAGTGGAACTTGTTGGAGGCTCTGGTGGAGTTCTTCCAGATACAGCATAGGAGCCCATCAAAATTTTGATTGGGTTTTATGCCTGTATCATTATGTTAAAAAATGTCATTGTATTTTGAAAAATGGTCTAATCAAAAATATTGTTCCAAGGCATTTCTCAGTGGGTGATTGGAGAGCATATTTTACTTTCCTGTAATATATTTCACTTCTTGAATATAAACAATTGACTTGCCTCTACAGACTTTAAACTCTATGGGAACCCTTTTCTGAGCCTAAGAAATATTTCTTTCCCCACTTCTCATCCTGGGAGGCCTGGATGGTAGCTATTCACTAGTTCGGATTCGGTATCATGGTCAGAGCTCAAGGAGAGGTTCATGTTGAATAACACTAATAAATTAGTCCTTCATCATGTCACGGATTTTATTCCAGACTCCCTGTTATTCAATTTTGGCATTCATCCTCCAGCCAAATGGTGCAGAGATTGGGATTGGAATTTTTCCAAAGCCTTTAAAATGTATAAGCCATATGATGGGCATCATTGGCTGCCTTCCAAACCCAATTTGGACATGCAAATAAAATGGTTATGGAGGCTTAAATCTAAATAATTGACTTACCTCTATAGACTTTAAACTCTATGGAAATCCTTTGTCGAGCCTAAGAAAGCGTTCTTCACCCACCTCTCATCCTGGGTGGCCTAGCTGCTAGCCATTGACTAGTTCATCCCACCCCAAATGTTTTTTTTGCAGTTAGCTCAACTATCTTCAACATTTTTGGATTTTTGCCTCTACTCTGTCAAAATGGCAATAGGCATCTTCCTTTTTTTTCAATTTGTTACCCTCCCCCATTACCTACAAAGTAGCCCTCTTTGGGGACAAGCTTCCCTAGACCATGGATGTCCATATCACATGGTATCTATTAAGAACCCAGTATTTAATTTGAAAAAAAAAAATTATATTTAATTAGAGCCTTGTTGAAATGTGTTTTTTATGGGATGACAGAATTGCAGCTTGTGTTAATCTATCAATGCAGATTACATAGCAGGACCAAAAGGTAGAAATGGATGTGGCCCCTTTGCATTAGCATCAAATCCTCGATTCCTAGGGAGTGTGCCATACAGCATGAGCCAAGTGCCCTCTAGATGCCTTTCATGTTCCAACTAACCGACCCAACAGTGAAGAAGCAAAGGGAGCATTGTCATAGTTGGCGAAATTTTGAAGTGAATAATGTGATAGTTGAATTCTTCAATCTGTTATGTCATTAACATAATATCATTTCCCAATTCAAGGCCATCAATTATTATGGTTACCGTTATCTATTTGGTGTCTACCAAATTTTATTGCTTGCCATTTCAGTGTCATGACTTGTGGTTGCTATCCGTTTGATCTCTACATTATTGTCTTAATCCTTTTTCTATCAACAATTTTGTGTAATAATGTTTTAGAGTTATATGTTTTATATTTTGGCAGTGCTTCTACTCTTTGTCTTAGGTAGCATTTGATGGATATGGATCTTTTTCCAATTACTGCTTTCTGCTTGAAATATTTAATACTTTTCAATCCTCAGGGATATTCATTTAATGACTTACATAGCAGAGATCCCTATGGTTGGTATCATTTCTAGCTTTGTTGCTTGTGAAAATTAAGTTGCACCTTAAAACAGAAATGATAAAGCTGGAAGAACAAATATGTTTCAAATTCCTAATGAATGTTGGCTCATTTCTATGTATAGTTTGCATGGAGTTGCAACTTGGGACATAGACTACTGTATTTATTCTAAATTCTAGTGCATATATTTACTATTTGGTCAATGTTGATGTAGAGAATATTTTAGCTGTCACTTTAAACATGGTGTTTTTTCTCCCGTGCTTGCAGCACTTACAACTAATGATCTAGACAAGTTATTGAGGTCGATTGGGAAAGAACCTACTTATGTGGACTTAGAGGTAAACCATAAAATTATAGACCTCAGTAGTACAAAGCACAATATATAATTTCAGCATGATCATGCCTACCTGTATGAATATTTTTCTAATTTTCTTATCATTTCTTCAGGCTGTATTGTCCGTGGGAAAGGATCAACCGCCTGATCTTGCTGGTCATGTTCCGATGGAAGTGGTTATAGTCTCTAATATGCATTCTGAACAAGGACTGGATAATGAGACAGGACCTCTGAGTATTATTCATAGAGATAATTAAACTAGAAAACATAAAGGTTATTATGTTGAAACTTGCACGGTGTATGTCTTTTATTTAAAAATATTCGTGATCTTTTAATTGACACTTTGCAGACTTTGATGTGTTTTTCGGCACCCTGCATTCATATGCACTTGTTCATGTAGGAAGTGTTGTTGATCTAGGATTGTTCATTACAAGATCATCCTGAACTCTATAGTGAAGATCTTGAGTCAAGAAGGTAGAAGTTAGCATCACACTAAAATTGAGTTTGATCACTCCCAAATCAAAAGTTTGTCATTTGTAGATGCAGCAAAGGTTTCCTCTTCATGTGATTAATCAATGTGTAGAAGAAACAACAAACTGTTGCGTCTCCATCACAGTCTTGTCATCATGGAATAGATTTCAGATTGAGTTTCTAAAGCAAGGGCTTCTGTGGAAGTGAAAAGAACTAATGGAAGTCTATGTGCTTGTGTGTTAATGACCAAGCCTTTAAGTATACAATTGTCTAGGATTTTGATGTATTGAGTTGTCTAGCTAGATGCAAATAAGTCTTGAGTCTATCTGTGTATCATAGATAGCATGTTCTGAAGCCTATTAAAAAATTTAATTTCAGTTGGTTGCTGCAAGATTTGATTCTTGAGGCAGTATGGTTGAGCATGGTGATTGAGCATTTAATATCATCACGACGTCTTGACACCTTTGGTGACATAAGAGAACCTTGATTTGAAAATGACATTTATAGTAATCTTGTGGATAGATAATAATGAGACTGTCAAGGGAAGTAATCTATAGATTATGACCTATGTGCCAGTGATTGACAATGTTTTACATTTGTATACTAATGTTTAATGACAACATGACGGATCTTGCTTTTGTCACAATAACCTTGACATTTGTATAGCAACAATCTTCTCCATGACATGGTAACAATGATCCCCTTTTGTGAACACTGTTGAAGATTCATCTTGAGGTTGTTGAGTATAGTTGTTACATTAATTATGACTAAAGAGTCCTCTTGAGGTTGTTGAGTATAGTTTCTACAGTAATTATGACTACATCTCCAGTGCTTCCAAATGGGCCTTGAAATTTTTGGTATCATTTTGAAAACACATTCTTTTCTTAAGCTAGTGAATATTGGGCTTATTAAATCTTCTCCAATACAACCAAGATAGTGTTGTGACACCACAGACCCCTCCAAATGTGAAATCCCATCTTTGAAAGATGCTTACTGAAAAACTTGGGGGTAGACCTACCTAGCATGTTGATGTTGGGAAGGTTCACAAAACATAGCCACATAATACCATCCATTTGAACTTGGGGGAAACTGTCTACAATGCTTACAAAATCTTTTTGATAATCCTGAAAACAAGAAATCTAGCGGTAAGAGCTCTTTAAATCACATCACCAAGCTTAAAAAACCATTAATGCCATCCACATGGGTCGTTTCCAAATGATGTCTTAATAAAATATACCATGGGGCTCTCATTAAAACATTTAAATTAAAAACAACAAAGAACAATGTTTTTAGTTTTTTTTCATTAAAGCAAAGGGAGGGTCTCATAACTCTCATCCTCACCTTGCCTTTTCTTCTCTATATAACTCTCCGAAACTGTAACTTTTGTTGTTCCACCTTAATAAGACACTAGTTTGAGTACATGAGGTTGTAGTTGGATTTTTGAACAAGAAGCTTTCAAAGGGAAGAGGGTCTAGACTTGTGATTGAACACCTTATTTGGTGCAAACATATTCATAAAGATTGATCAATTGATTTTTCATCATCATATAGATCAATTTCTATGTCATTTTATAGACATGCACATAATCAATCTTCCTAAAACATGGTTGATCTTTGTATGCCTTAGACCATTAAATGCCACAAATCATAGTGAGATGTGCTTGAGTGTGGATTGAGTAATCACATTGTGGGAATACTAATATGCATCTCCTATGTATATCACAAGAAGAAAGGTGAATTTTAGAATGCATGTGGGGTAATAAGAGAGGCATCATGTCATTATGTTAAGGATATAAATATAAAGGGGTATAAAAAATGTTAATGAAAAAATGGATACCTACAATATCTAGTGAAAGTAGGGGGTTTTTAAATTGGGAAAATGCAATGGGTTAGTATTGGTAGGGGGTTAAATAAAGTTATTTTTAGAGGTATTTTCCAATATGTAGTCAAACTAAGGGTATTGTTTAGTATGCCACGAACGCACGTGCTATGCCATAGGTTAATTGAGTGACACCCCTGTGATTATGGCGGAGGAGATAACCGTTGTTGTGGAACAAGGATGGATCATGGGACACATCTCAGTAAACATGAATGCCACCTTCTTGGCACCCATCCCCAAATCGTCTAACCCCAAGACGTTTTCTGACTTCAGACCGATTGCATTATGAAACCTTATATATAAAATGTCCTCCAAAATCATTGCCAACATGATTAATATGACATTATCAAAGTTCATTTCAAAGGAGCAGTATGGATTTTTGAGGGGTCAGTCTATTCATGATGCCATAGCCATCGCTTAGGAGGCTATGCATTCAATGCACTCAGGAAAAGTGGATGCTCTCATTCTGAAGATTGATTTTTTTAAAGTGTATGACACAGTTGACTGGTCTCACATCAGTATTTCTTAAGATTGGGCTCGTGGTGCATTCCATCAGATGGATTATGGCCTGCATAACAACCGCTAGATATGCAGTGATTATAAATGGCTTGCTGACAAAAATTTTCAGGGTTGAGCGTGGATTAAGGCATGGATGTGACCTATCCCCTCTCATATTAATATTGATCATGGATGGATTCAACAAGCTTATGGAGATGGCGAGGAGTTCGGGCTTTATTTCTGGGCTCTCTTTCTCTAATTCTGTAAGTATCACTCATTCGCTTTTTGTGGATGATCTTCTTATATTTTGTCGAATTATTAGAAATCATTGGTTCTGCATACATTTCTTGCTGTCTCATTTTGGAAATGCCTCCGGGCTATGCATTAACAAAGGGAAGTCATTCCTCATTTGTGAATTTGGCGATGAGGAAGAGATAAAATTCATTGCTAATTTTCTTGGTGTCCATATTAAGAAGGCAAATGAAGGCTTCCTATATCTGGGATACAGAATCAAACCATGTGGGTATAGGGTGAGGGATTGGATGTGGTTAGTAGAAAAATTTGAAAACAAGATTTGTAAATGGACTCACATATGGCTGTCGCTAGGTGATAGATTCATTATGATCCAAGCGGTCCTTACATAATTTATTGTGTACTCGGGACACCTTTTTTATATCCCGGAACAAATTGTGTATAGAATCAATCAAATTCTATCACAATTCTTATGGGGAGGCACTAGTATGACTAACACACAACATATTTGCAAGCTTGAACTTTTATGTGTTTCAAAAAAGGAAGGAGGATGGGGCATCTTAAACACAAGAGCTTTTAACTCTGCTCTCCTCATCAAATCTTTGTGGAGGGCCATCAAGGGAAACAAAATATGGACTGATATCATAAATGTTAAGTACTTAACAAGTGATTCCCTCCACAATATATACTGCCATCAATTTACCTGTCCACGGCACATTTCGGCAATATGGCAAGGATCCAGGAAAATAGTACCATTATTTGCTGAAAGGCTGGTATGAAGGTTCGAAAATGGACGGAAGATCATCCTGGGCTGTGATCGTATTTATGGTATGCCTGCAGATTCACTTCCAAACCAACGTATCATTCAACGATTTGCGCACAAAGGCATCATACATTTCTATCAGGTAATTCACTATTGGGTTCACGGAGCTCTTATCTTGAAATATGTTGAGCAAATCGGCCTGAATGGGTGGGATGCAGTGGAGTGGACGATGTATACGCAGGGTATACAGGATGTTGGATTATGTTACATGAATGAGGGTGACAAAATTACATGGGACGGTGAAATGAAGCAGGGCTCGATGGTGGTAAAGGATGTATATTCCTACATAAATTTACAGTCTTTTCAGGGGAATATGTCCACAAATTTTTGGTCCTTTTGGCATAGAAGAATACCAACCAAGATTTTATTATTTGGATGGTTTGTATGGAGGAAGAAAATCCTAACACGGGATTCACTCATCAGACATGGGTTCTATGGATCCGGTAGATGCGCTCTATGTCTACTACAGGGGGAAACAATTGATTATCTTTTCTTTTTATGCTTAAGGGTTATTTTTATTTGGAAGCTTTTTAGTAACTATATTATTGACCCATCATGGATCCCAAGGGACTTCATGGACTTTGCTCAAATATGGGACAAGATCTCCGGAAAATTTCAATCCTTGCCTTTTTTCCTTATCTGGGAAGTTTGGCTAGCAAGGAACAAGCTTTTATTTTAAGGAAAACATTTTTCCACCTCCCATATACATATTTCTATCATGAAGTGGATCAATGACCGGGAACCTGTGCAGGATATCATAACAGACTGCTCAATAAGGAATAGACCTCATCCCATTTGTATCCCTGCGATTTATTTCGATGGAGCATGTCAGGATGGCATGATGGGATGCAGAGCTTGGATCAAGATATCACAGGCTGAACGGATTCATATATGTTGGAATGGAGGCTTGGGAACTAATAATATGGCAGAATTGATGGCCCTGTGGAGTGGTCTACTAGATTCCCATAACATGGGTATAAACAAGGTCAACATCTTTGGCGATTCTAAAATCACCATTGAAGCCATGGTCGGGAATGTTGTTCTATCTTCTCCAAGGGCACAGGGTTGGCTTTTGAGAACTCAATAGTTATGGACTAAAATGAACAAGCCGCCTATAAATCAGATTTTCAGAGAAAATAACACCACAGTAGACAGACTCTCAAAAAAGGGTCTCAGCATGAAATTTGGAATTCTGCAAGTAAATCAATATAGAAATGGACAAATTATATGGGCTACTGAAATCCCCATCCCTTGAATATCAAGTGTAGGGGATCTTATGGCGGGCTGCATCAAGCGAGCCTGTTTGTGTTTTTTAATGTGTTATCATTGTAGGCTTTACCTGGCAGGAACACTACTGCAAGCGAGCCTGGAATTTATTGTTGCGTCCTTTGGTTACTATTTGTATCAATTCCTGGTTTTATAGGGGATGAGCAGAATGGTCGATTCTATTTTGAAATTTTGTTTTTGTCATATTTTGATACATTTTCTAGAATTATTGCATGTTGTTTTTGTTAGATACTTTTATATTGGGAAATCTGCACTTTTGTTTATTTCTATCTACGGATAAATATATGCAAGCATGATGTAACTCATTGCTGAGATATAATCCCAGACAATGGTTTTTGATCTTAATACTTTTAATTTAGGAGGCATTTTTTTCCTTTTGAAAAAAAAAGTAGTACCACTACAATTAGTGATTATTTTTCAATTACTCCCACAACGCAATGTGGGCCCCCGTCTAACTGATTTCTGGCGAGCTGCCGCGTCCCTGCTCAACAGCCTGTCGTCAACGATCGACTTTGCTTGGGTGAGTTCGATTGACGCCGACCATTTCATTCGAACGCACACGTGTAGTACGACGGTGAATCTGCATTGTCATACCGTGGTGTAACAGCAAAGTCAATAAGATAGGATGAGTTTAGACACCGTCTCCGTCAAACTTTCTGCCGTATCAGTCTATTGGCTCATAAATGCACTTGGAAAGTAACTGTCCACCGTTGGATTAAAGCAAGTACACCATCCAACGGTGGGCATCTATTTCCCAGGTGCATTTATGGGCCAATAAATATTGGTTTTCCGTCTCCGTCGAGAAATGCGCCACGCGTCATTTCATAAAAACGCGGTTTTCCCATGTATAGCTAACGTCTATGTAAATTACGAAGCGATGTCATGACTTGTTGCTGTTGAGACTTGATTTCAAAATCGAAGGAAGCTGCTCAGTTGATCTAGGAAGCATCCAAGAGTTAATTATAACGGACCCGGTAAACGGCTATCTTAAACGGGAAATTAAGCTGATTAACAATCGCCGACCTGTTAAACCGCTGTGAAGCTGCTAACTACCTCAAAAGTCACTAAAAATAAGAATAGGTCGGCATAAGCCTCCGGCAATGATGGTGAGTTGGCTGTCCATTATTATTATAACTAATTTTGATTCCGCAATATAACTAATTACAATTCATGAAATATGTTTTCAGGGCAGGGCAGCCGAGTGCAGGACGTTGGAGAGAAATGGAACATGCCCAATCATGTTTTCTAGAAAAAAGAAGTAAGTTATCGAAAATGAGTTGTTTTTAGTGCGACTTTTTGAAGTTTCAGGTGCCGAAATCTGGTGAAAATTTTTGAGGTAAAATTTTGGTTTCTGTTATTCAAACTAGTTTTTTGACTCTATATATGGATTCAGCACCATCAAAAACCTCTAGGGCACTTCGATTGTGCAAAGTTAGCAATCAAATTTCTCTTTTCAATAAATTCCTGCCAGAATTTAGAGAAATTACACCATAAAAAGTCACCATAAAAGCCTTCAAAAAGTCGCACTAAAGACTACTTGCACGCGAAATACATTTTCTAAATTTCAAAAGACAGAAAACGGTTATATAAAATTTTGTGGAGAGTTGTGAAAGAGATTCGAATCAATTATTTCAAATAATTTTATGCTGCGGGACCATTTTGAATGATCTGGGAATATGAAGCATGTGTAAAATCGCATGATTACACATTATTAATTTTTTTTTTTTTAAGAAAAGAGGAGTGTATAATCTCCGTCCGACGAGAGTTGATCATCCATCTAACAACTATATGATACACAAAATATTAAAAAAAAAAAAAAAGTGATGACGACGGACTGCATGCACTATCCTTCAAAATCTACACATGATCTTATCATATACCAGAACCCCTTTGTAGCTAAGATCCAAAGTTAATCCAAGTTACAACTAATTATATTATATTTTTTAATATTTGAAAAAGTAAAGCATAAACTTATATATTAAAATAGTTTTAAATTTATGTAAATTATTTTTATATTATTTTAATCTCTGAAGAAGTCTAGTAGTTCATATCACCAAATGAGCTACCGTTTAGACCGTTTTAATTCTATAGTTGTTTTTTATATTTATATTTTATTTTTATTAGTTTAATTTATTATTCTTCATTATTTAAGACATATTTTCAAAAATTAATACTATATTTCTTGTTTTAATTTATAAGACATATTCTCAAAAATTAATACTATATTTCTTATCTCAATTTATAATTATTGCATTGTATTTAAATTTAAATTTCTCTATTTTTATTTTTTAATCAGAAATATATTATTATTTTAATATTTTATTAATATTAGGGTAGATCAATTTTAACTAGAAATTTATCAATTTTTTTAAAGATCCAATTTTTAAATATACAAACTTCCTTTTAAATATAAAACTTGAGAAATTTTTTACATGTCCAGAAATATAGTTCTCTCAATACTTCATAGATCCTAAATTAACATGCATCTCTCCTACTTTACCAAACTATAAGTTATAATTGTATTAAAGAATGATATATATGGGGAAAGTGAGGATATGACCATACTACATATGTTTCTAGAGAATGATTGTATATGTTAAATAATTTATTATTATCGGTATATTTACTATTATTATATGTGCTTTTTTTAATATTAAGATGAGTTTAAACAATTTATTGAGGTTGTTGTTTTTTTTAAGTAATATTTAAAAACAATATTAAACATTCATTCCTAATTAAATCAAAATAAGTTGATGCTTTTAATTTTTCTAAGCAATGTATTAATGCTTTTGGGTTTAATAATATTAAGTAAATCTATCTTAAAGTTGGAATTATAAAGTATTGAGAAAGATCAAGTCTTTTAAAGTCTAATTTTTTATTATTATTTAATTTTATATGATCTATTAGTTTCTTTATATTATAGGATAAAAATATTACACCTTGAAAAAATTCATCCATTTTAATGCTTGATAAATCTAGCTTTAAAATATATCTACTCTAGTGCATATATATATGTGTGTGTGTGTGTATTATTTTCGTGTTTTTTTTTTTTCTATGATCACATAACCCCTATATTGAACTATAAAGCACCAACCCAATCAACTATGGATAGACTTCAATATTTGTTTTGTTGGTTCAAAACTAATAAAAAACAATCAATTTTCTAATTTCACTAATAATTCATGAATATAAATAAATAATTGTTACTTAAATTTCCAAGTGGTATTATCTTGATTGGATGGGTGGAATGGCTACTATATTTCCCATCCTATTGAATAGTGACAAGAATTTAAACTCTTTGAAGCTACTTGTATTTTTTAAGACTTTCCCACTTATATTTTTAATTTTTTTTAATAAAAGTAATTTTTTAAAAAATATTTAATGACACAAGACAACAAGAGTCTCATATTGGGTTGTAGAGATACAAGCCCAATTAATGGAAATGTTATCCTATACAGTGGCATGGATTGGTTGAGGCTATACTGCCTTAGGAGTCTTTATAGTTTCATTCTTGATTCTTTAACATCTATTACATCCATTTATGCATATATTATTGTCGTTATTCATTCACTTATAAAAGGAAGAATGTTTAGTATATCATTTATGGCCCCATCAAACATTAATAGGATAGAGAATGGAGATTGTTTGGTTGGAATGGCTAGCAGTGAGGGACCCAAACATCCTTGTTTGGGTTTAAGTTTCAGTTAGAATTTGAATTATCCTTTTATAGGTGGAGGAAATACATACCAAAGAAGGAAGAGCTTAGGACAAGAAAGTATTAATTCCAATACATTAATCTACTTCTATAGTTAAACTTGAACCTCATAGTCCTATGTATTAGATATTTAAAATGGTATAGTTGGAATAATACGTATATGATCCAACCTTATTGAAAAGGGACACAAAAGAAAAGGTCCCACAATATTACAAGTCATAGTGAGAGAATTTGGAGTTCGAAGCCCATATATTATCATAGTTAAAAAAATCCATTACTAGTATGATGCCTTTATATTTATGTCCACCTAAAGGCTCTATAACTAGGAAATCACAACATATTATTAGGTTGTAGGATGGGCGGAAACGTGAAGCTGGGTTACACTTTTGTGAGAGTCGGGGGCCGAAATTTTTTTTCAACAATAGTTCGGCTGAAAATTTTACAAAGTTCGACTGAAATTTGTAATAGTTCGGCCAAACTTTTTTATAAAGTTCGGCCGAACTTGTGATTCCATTTAGATTGACGGCACACTGATGGCGCGGGAAAACATAATTTTTGCCGGGAATTGGAAAACCGGCATTAAAAGTTCGGCCGAACTATTAGTTCGGCCAAAATTGTTTTTTAAAAATAGTTCGGCCGAACTATTTTTAATAAATAAGTCACCCGCGAAGGTTGATGGTTTACAGTTTTCATTGTACGCACGTTTTTTTCTCTCTGGCTGCATTGTTGCAGCTCCCGGTCGCCGTGGTGCTCCTGCCATCCCCACTCGTCGAGTTACTCTGCATCCAGTAGAACTTCTCGGGTATGTCACCAAAATTCTCGCCTCTTTCGAAAAATGCCGAATGCCGAATGCCGAATTACATTGATAAATGAAGAAATTTTAGTAATTGGAAATTGTATATATTTAAATATCATAAGGTTCCAGCTTTATTGTGAGAAATATATAGGATATGAGATTTTCTAACTTGAGAATGCTAAGGTACTATCTTTATCTTTATTGTCATTAAGATCTTAAGATATGGGATATATGAGGTTTCCTACTTATTGTATGAATCTGAATCTCAATCTGAATCTCATATATGAGGTTTCCTACTTAATCTTAATCTGAATCTCATTTATGAGGTTTCCTTTTTTTTTCACAAGAGAAAAAACACTGTTTCTGGTATATTAAAAGGGAAATACAGTCTATGAAACAATTACATATACTCGTCAATGGAGAGAAACACCTAGTTTATCCATCCAGAATAAATAGATGCCTCAACCCAGACCTAATGATAAAAATCCCCATATCTAACGGTGCGGATACTACATTAGTTACAATATGGACCTCATGTATTAGCATATGAGGGATCCAAATATGTCAAAAGCAGAAAACGGATACAGGATGCATATACATCGTGTGAAGGGAGGTAATAGAAATAGACATCAGGCGCCCAGATGATCCATTCCTTCCAAAAAAAACTAATAAAGTCCAATGACCAGCCACCGATGTGTAGAAGCCCACTGGTCATGTCGAGAAAACAAAAAGGATCCTGTAGGAGCTTAGGCAAGTTAGTTGAGCGAAAATACCAGCATAGTACAATAGCAAGCCCCGAAATAATAACAAAATTTTTATGAGGAGTGAAATAGATTCACAGGCTCGTGAGAAATCATATCAGGCTCGCTTGATACCAATATCCATCTACCATAGCCAATACAGAGCATCGTGGATGCCATCCAATGTGAGACCCGTCAAGTCCATCGTGTGAGATTGCAACAAAATTTATCCATCCAAGAGGATATGTAAAGTGCAGCAAGCTCGCTTGCAGACATAAACAGATCACATGAAAACAAAAAGAAAATACAAACAACACCCGATCAGTATAGAACCATAGTACCTGGAGAGGAGAAAGAGGTAAGTGCGATATGTCACATAAACATGATACTATTGCTGAGGAGCCTATAAATTGTGTCTGAAAGAATCCAGCTCCTGATTGTTCCTGTAGAATCTGACAGTTATGAAACCAAAAGATTGATCCAGCCCCTTCTTAGAAAGTCCATCAGCTCTCCCATTTAATTCTTTGTATATGTGACTTATTGTATGAATCCCATTCGTGTAAATTGTCGTACCTTTTGCAGTAATATGCAGTGATGACATTCATATTGTTTAAATATGTTTTAAATAATTTGATTTATTCTACTTTTCATCTACCTTTTGTTTTATGTGAAGTTTAAATCAATTCAAAACTCTTATATTCAAATATTTTTTATTTACCATATATTAAAATGATTTTTTTATTTACCTTATGGTGAAGGAGAAACTGATGGACTCGTTTAACCAAAATTACACTGGTGAATTTACGTATCATCTTACAATTCTCCCATATTAATTTATTCTAAATAGATTAAATAATACTTTAGTTGTTGAAGATGAATGAATGAAGCGCAATATATATATATATATATATATATATATATATATATATATATATATATATATATATATATATATATGGGGCTACCTAATGATGCGAGTCAATTTCTGTATAGACTATGTACATTAGTAAACAACATTTTTGTTTCTAAAAATGTTAAGATATATAAAAAAAAATATTTGTTAAAATTATGATCTTTATCTTTCAAAATATTTGTTAAAATTATGACCTTTATCTTTCTTGAGGTTGTGGCTGCAGACCCTTATCCAAAATAAAAACCCGTAGAAATTAACAACCCTCATATTGTAACAGTTAACAACCTTGCTACTGCAATACCAACCATTCAATAGTTGTTTTGTTTTTTCTTGGAAATGCTGAATGTTAAGAGCCTCGTGCGACGATCTAGAAAGGGTTATCCACAATCCAGAAATGGTTCAACATTACAGTCTACAATTTTATAAGACTGGCAGATTGCTTTGGGCAATAGGCATCCAGAAATGGCCCAATATTACAGTGTAGAATTTTAAAAGAATTTTAAAAGACTGACAGAGACAATAGGAATAATTAGCACATCGTTTAAGGTTACAGTGTAGAATTTTATCTTTATCTCTAACCAATCAAACTACATCAACAAAACATATGGTCTTGAATGAGGTTTTGGACTCTTTAGATATAAATGTACACCGTGGCAATGTATCTTATATAAAACTTTAATCCATGTGCTTAACCTTAACATTGACACAAATGGAATACAATTTTACTCGCTGCTTTATGATAGAAAAATATTCGGATGAGTATTGCCCACATATTCTAAGTCAAAAGGGATAGATTAAAAAGGGATGCTCCGATCATCTATAAAAGATAA
>JAXQQM020087353.1:0-30573 GCA_034641835.2 Pinus albicaulis
TTTTGTCTTGTCAAATTCTTGTTTGTTGGGAACCTGACATGGATCAACAAAAACCACATAATCCACCACATGCGCATATGGATTGAACCTGAACAATGTTTTCAAATTATGTACATGTAGGTGATGGGCCTTTCTAATTTGATATTAAGATTGTCCTTCATCTGGGCCATAGAATTGGTTAACATTAAGCTCAAATGTTTGGCCACCAAGAATTAATTTATTCTTCCTCAACTCTTGTCAAATAGCATTTTGTTTTGTTTTAATAATGCCATCATCTAACTCAACACCTGGTATTATGATTTCTCTGCTTCCGTGAGAGCTTTCAATTTGTTCTTCACTACTTCTCATGACCTTTACAGGTTCACCAATATTTGATTTCCTAGTCTTATTGGATAGCATATCTGTTTTTTTATAAACAAGCTCTCCTTCATGAGGTAAAAGAGAGACATCTTGGCGATTTTTCTTTTTGGTGTTTGATCTGTTTTCTCTTTTTGCGCAACAGTTATAATCTCCTCCTCACTAATTCTATCGTAATTTTCTGTTTCATGTTTGACACCTTCAAAAGAAACATGTTTAAGTTTACTAGATTGACCACCTTAGTGACTCTTGGTTGATCCTCTCTTTGTACTGTTGCAGTGTCATGAGCTATTGCTCTTTGCTTCAATCTCCTTTCCTCTACTTTGTCTTTGTGGAAAGTGTTGATAACATCCATAACATTTGGCACTAACATATAAATACCTTCAAACATGTTTGAAAGACTCAGAACAAAATCCTATGAAACAAAATAAAACACGTCAATGATCAATAATTTATAAAAAATTGAATCATCCTTACAATAATGCATAGAGGAAATAAAAATAAGCATACTTAAAATGTTATTTGCAATGTTGTTTGATATTTCTTCAGAAAATTTTGAAGATATTTCATCTGTGTCATACTTGACGATTGATAGATGATATCTAACCTTCTCACGTTTCTAAGCCTTCCTTGCAAGAACATAAATAGTGTTTGTATTCGGGACCATACATATGTCTCGTACTCTGCCCATCACATCATATGGCTCATTTAAGTCAATCATACCACAAATCACATAGATGTGTATATCAACCTCCGTTTCACTGTCTTCAAGATACCATGAGAAATCAGTTTTATCTATTTCCTTGGTGTTCTTCCAATCAGAAATAATCTTTAATGAACCTGGTGCCCCACTTGCTTGACTTTTATTAGTGTGTGCAACAATGTCCTTATTGCATCCAACAATGTCCATAGTGCGTCCAGCTGCAACTTTAGATTTGGGAGTTGTATCCATAGTGCGTCGAGCTGCAGCTGTAGATTTGGGAGCTGCTGTCCTAGGTGCTGAAACATTCACATAATTTTTTTTTTGATGCCATTTTCCTGATTATATATATATATATATATATATATATTAGTTAATGGAAAAATATTGTGGATAAAATAAATTTAATAAACAAAATTTATTTCTAAAACTAAATAGCTTGAAATTAAAGCAGTAAAATTAATTATAAAAATTTTAATTTAAAAACAAAATATTATAAATCATATGTATATATATCTATATAATATGTTTTAAATACATTTTATAAAAAATTTAAAAATGTGTTTAAATTGTATAAAACAATTTTAAAAAAATAAACTATTATTTTCAAACTTCAGTTTTTGTTTAATATTAAAAAAAAAACAAAAAAATTACTAACTATTTATAACAAATGTTAAAATTAAATTTTATTTTTTTAAGGCAATGATTTTATTAAAAAAACTTATAATCTTTTAATATATTTTAAAATTTTAAAATTTAATTTTACATTACATAGCAATTGAATAAAAATAAACAAAAGAAAAGAAAAGAAAAATTTATTTTACTTTACATAGCAATTAAATAAAAAATTATAAACTTAAAATTATAAAAAATTAATATAAAAGTTTATAAATTTATATAATCTTTTAATATATTTGAAAATTACAAATTTTTATTTCACATTACATAGTAATTAAATAAAAATAAACAAAATAAAATAAAAGCAATTAAACAAAATAAAAGAAAAAATTAAATTTTTTATAATGTTGTTTTAATACTTAAATTAAAAAAAAATAAAAAAAAATATTTAAATGTTAAAAAAAATGTTATAATATATATATATATATTTTGTATTGTTATGTAGTTTTTTTTTTTTTAAAATTTATTGTATTGTTATATTAAAAGAAATGTTCATTTATTTATTATATTGTATTGTTTTTTTCTTTAATTATATAATGTTTAAAAACAAAATATAATTGTTATTTAATATATATATTTTTTCATATATTTGTTATATTTTGATATTTTTAACAATTATTATATAACAATGTTTTTATTATATTATATAACAATTTTTTTATTATTTTTATATATAACAATGCTTTTATTAATTTTTAATTGTTTTATTAAAAAAAAAAAAAAAAATGCATTGGCCATAGACGCAGATCGTGCCCGCGGGGTGCCAGAGGCCGGCTGGGCAGCTCCCGTAGCACTGCCCATCGGCCTCCGGCACCCTGCAGGTGCAGTCTTGCCGAGACCGCGCCCGTGGGGCACCGGAGGCTAGCGGGCGGCGCCATGGGGGCTGCCCAGCCGACCTCAGGGCCCCCGCTGGACGGGGAGGCCGATTCCCGGTCTACGGCAGACCGCACCCGTGGGGCGCTAGAGGCCGGCGGGCGGCGCCACGGGGGTTGCCCAGCCGGCCTCAGGGCAGCCCCTGTGGCGACGCCCGCCGGCCTCCAGCGCCTCGCGGGCACGATTTGTGTCTACGACCAATGCATATTTTTTTTAAAATTTTATATATATATATATATATTTTTAATATAATATAAATTTTTTTATTTTTTATTTTTATTTTATTTATTTATTTATTTATTTATTTATTTATTTTTTTCTGAATAAGTCTACTCCTATTATTGATACAAAAAATATTTACATGGAGGTCCTGGCCTCATAAGGTCTTGCCCAGTATTGCAACAATCTATCAAAAAAACTGATATCTTTCCAAAAATTGTAGTAAACAGGACCTACTACCCTATTCCGAGCCTTACAAAAATTGGTAAGCCGCCCACGCAGGGGAAACCGGTTGTAGGAAGACATAGAAACAAGTTTCTGAGTATGTAGACATAAAGAACTGAAACACATATGATCAAGCCCATACAGATGGCTGTAAGACAAAAACCTGAGAATGTAAGCACAATTAGGCGTCATGAGAGTTTGAAGGCGTTTCTTCAACAATGCGGCAACCATAGTCATAGGGGTCTTCCTCCATCGCCTGCAGGTCGTCTTTGTTAGCAGAGCTAACCTGGTTCGTATTGCTCTGACTAGCCGGAATGCCGGTGTCTGGAATTACACTGCAACAAGGCTCCTTACTCTGCCTGCAGTCGGAGGGAGGGATGAGATGAGGATCTGTGGGGGTCTTCTCCAAGGGCGCTTCTGGACCCAGGACAGTCTCAATCACGGGGTCTACCAGAAAGTCAAAAGTGATGTTGGCAGTCAGAGTGGAGTGAGAGAGAGCGCAGGGAATGCGTATCTGAGCAGTGTGGGAGTGAGCAGGAAGGGGAGGCACCGAGGCAGGAAAGTGAGAGGAGCTTCGAGCATGAGAGGACTGGCCAAAATCCTGACCACGCCTGCTCCTAGTGGCCGGAAGGTGGCGAGAGAAATACTCCGAGGACAGAGAGGACGAACCAGAGGTAGAAGAAAAAGACAGTCGCCCAACCCTCCCACGGCTGCTGCCTCTCCTGCACCGCATTCTCTGACGGAGCCGAGGCATACTGCTACCTGCAAAAAAAGGGAAGATAGGGCCAAAAGAGCGAGGGATGGAAGCCGAATCCACAGAAAAATGCAGAGGAACCAAATCAGAAAGCACCGAGACACCAACGGAAGAAGAATCAGACCACAACTTGCAGAAGGGGCTTTGCGTAAAGTGGATGCCCGACATTAAATCGATGCAACAAGGCAAAGCACACCGCCGCCCGGTACTGGCGCGAGAGCTAGGCGCAGCATCAACCATAGAACATCTCGCGTGCAAAGGCAGAGCAACAATGAATCTGGTCCGGGGCACCATGGAAGAAATGCAAACTGGTTCGCGTCGGAGAAAGCGCTGCATAATGGCAGTATTGAAGTCACTGGCCTAGTTTTTAATGCAATGCATAGCGCTAATCTGTGTGGCATTGAAGTGAGCCCACCTGCCAACCCACTCCCGGCCACACGCCATCGTACCATACTCAGCATACACCCACATCCGGGAAATATAATATAATTAATAAATAATTATTAAAACATTATTTAATAAAAAAAAATAATTGTTAAAATATCAAAATATAACAAATATATTAAAAAAAAAAACAATTTATTAAAACACAATTATGTTTTGTTTTTAAACATTATATAATTAAAAGAAAAAAACAATACAATATAATAAATAAAAAAAAAACATTTGTTTTAATATAACAATACAATAAATTTAAAAAATAAAACTATATAACAATACAATAAAAAAAAATGATATATAACAAAATAATAAAGAAAAAAAAATGAAGATTTAAAATTAAAAAGAATAAAACTAAGATTTTAAAAAAAAAAAGGAATATAAAATCAAAAAATTCTTAAATAAAAACAAAAAAAAACATTTTAAATAATGAAACCACTGATATATTTATAATAAAAAAATAAAATAAAAAATGTTATAATATTACTATTTTTTTTAATGTGCATGGTCGTTTTATCGATTTTTCTGTCTAGATGAACCTATAAGTCTTAAAAAAGAAAAAAAATTCTAAATTTTTGTCCTTAAAACCCTAAAAATTTTAGTTCTTTTTGCATTCTCTTCACTAAAAATATATAAAAAAATTATGGTTTTTGAACCTAAAAACCTTAAAAAAGTAGTTTTTGGACACAAAAACTATAGAAAAACAGATTTTCCCCAAAATCGTCTTTAAATTGACAGAATAGAAGGAAAACTAACCTTTGAAATGCAAAAAGCTGCTGTCACCAATGCCAACACAACGCCTCCACAAAATTACGAATAGCAACACAATGCCTCCAATGCCAATGCAATGCCTTCACGAAGTTACCAATGCCAATGCAACACCTCCACAAAATTACCAATAGCGACACAACGCCTCCAATGCCAATGCAATGCCTCCACGAAGTTACCAATGCCAATGCAACACCTCCAGAAATTTGCTCTAACAAATACCAAAAAACTTGATGTGATGTGATGAATAGAAACAATCATTCCTATTATATAGCGAATATTGTCTGATTGGTTTACTGTTTAACGAATGTGGGATTAAAATTTCAAATTTAAAATATTTACATTTAGTTTATTATAGTTCATACTATAGTTAAAATACTTATTATTTGCATGTAATTATCATAGTTAATATTTTATTTAATATTTACATGTACTGAATGTTGAATAATTCAAATATAATCTCAGATTAAAAATTAAAATATGAAATACTTACATGTAGTTAATTATAGTTAATATTATAGATAAAATAGTTAATATTTGCATTTAATTATCATAGTTAATATTTACATGTAATCAATGTTTAAAATCATGGGATTAAATTTTAAAATCTAAAATATTTACATGTAGTTAATTATAGTTTAAATAGTTAATATTTACATGTTGTTATTTTTGTAAATATTTACATGTAGTCAATCTTAAACCATTCAAATAAGAAAATTATTTTAGTTTCGAAGACATGCATGAAAGGAATATTTTGTAGATATTTTGAATAGAAAGTATGGTGAAATATTTGAAGACCAACAGTTTATTAATAAATTTTGAAATATATTTTCGATGAATATAACGTAAGTTTAAAATTTAAAATTTAAAATATTTACATGTAGTCATTATAGTTAAAATAGTTAATATTTGCATGTAGGTATTGTAGAAATTAGCTGAATAAATCACTTATTCAATGAAGATTAACCCGATCATACATCAATTTCGAATTGCATGCATAACACATAACCTTCTTCCACAATTAATTGTCACATGCGGAAATAATATATAGAAGCAATCTCACATCAATTCAATCACACATTAACTCAGTATGTATGGGGAAAGCCTATAGCTGAAAACCCCGCAGCTATTGTGTATATTATAATGGAGAAATCATGTAACAATCATAGTACAAAAACTTTTCACAAGCTCTCATGCACTACCTCCCATGCTACACACTATCAAGCTAGATCTAGCAAATCACTTGCTCCAATCCTTAGCCACTTGATAGCCAACCTTGATTGCGTATTTTAATGCTAGGGATGGCCTCTTTATATAGATAAACCACCAGCCTAAACTTTGCAATACTCATAGCTTACTCCACCTATCTATGTGTTGCAAATAGCAACAGTATAGTTACAACTGATAGCTAACTCTACCCTTTCATCTATCTCTTTCACTGGTCTTCACTGAACTGATCATGCAATGTAGTGAACTGAAGTGTTCTTGAGTTGACTAATGAGTTAATATTTAGTAAATTAAATATTATTTAATTTACTCCACTCATATCTAATTGATTAGTTAGTTTAACTAATCTCAACTAGTTCAACTGAAATAAATAGAACATAACTCCACTATTTGTCCCGTTAACTCCTCCAAAACTTCTGCCACTGAAGTCTAACTGAAGTAAACCATGCAAGATGCCATCAAACCCTAGGAACCACGTGATTCCTTGTGTCAGTTACATGAGCCACCTCCATGACTCAAACTGAAGTGCGCCAAGAGAGTAAACTGCTGTTTATAGTCAAAATATTATTAAGGGTAAATAATATTTGACTTCCATATTTTAGGAGATCAGTCTAAAAATAGCCTGGGTCCTAAAAATTAGGGTCTCATCTATTTTTACCGACATGTCGCATACTCCAAGAATCTCCAAGTAGAATTCCCAAATTATGCTCCGTATGTCTAAAAGTAGACATAGTCTAAAAATAGACTTTGCGCCAGAATTTGCCTGCGGGCCCACTTAGTGAAGGCGACTTCATTTCACTAAGCTCCATCATCTTGCTGCATTCTCAACACTCCCTCTCGGCAAGATATGGATTATCTGCAACCCCTATCCTGCCTCTGTGGAATTCGAACTTGCTCCTGGTGAGCGCCTTCGTCAGGATGTCGGCATCCTGATCCTCCGTGGGAACATATGAAAGCATCATGATCCTCCGCTGAACACAATCTCTGATGTGATGGTACCTGATGTCGATATGTTTGGGCCTATCATGAAAAACTGGATTAGCCGAGAGCTTGATGCAGCTCTGGTTATCACAGTAGATCACTGTAGGCTCCAAATGCAACCTGAACAAACCTGCGAGGATCTTCCTCATCCAAATAGCCTCGCATGCAGCCAAGCTAGCTGCCATGTACTCGGCCTCTGTTGAACTGAGTGCCACGGATCTACGCTACTGTTTGTCTGACTACTTGTCGACCCAATGCGCCCAAAACTCCTCCGAGAAGTGCTCTTAGGTGGTTGGACTCCACCTTGTCTGCCACTCAGTGAAACCAGAAAGCTTCACTCCATCCTCCTGTCTGTACCATAGACCATATCCCGATGTGCCTCGGATATAGCGCAATACATGCTTGCCCGCCTTCCAAAAGAGCTTGGTAGGCTTAACCATAGCTTGCGAAAGCTGGTTAACTGCATAGCATATATCGGGTCGAGTATTGACCAAATACATCAACGACCCCACCAACTGTCGATAGACAGTGGCATCCACTACCTCCTCCGAAGTAGCATCTCCCTTCCTCCATCCTCCGGGAAGAGGGGTATCAACAGGCTTGCAGCCTTGCATGTTGAACCTCTCCAGAATCTCCCGGGCATACTTGCCCTGAGAAACAAACAGTCCTCCACTGCGCTGCCAAATCTCCAATCCCGGGAAATAATGAAGGATGCCCAGGTCCTTCATCTCAAACTCTCGTGCAAGATCCTCCTTGCATGAAAGTATCAACTGCTCATCGCCAGTCAAAATCAGATCATCTACATACAGTACGATGATCAACAGCTTCCCCTCCACCACAATCTGGTACAGGGTTGGATCCGCCTCACTCTTGGAGAATCCAAGCCCGGTGAAGTAGCTGTCTATCCGAGTGTACCAAGCACGAGGTGCTTGCTTCAGCCCATACAGTGCTCTCTTGAGTCGGCACACATGCGACTCACTGCTGAAGATCTCAAAACCTTGAGGCTGCTCTATGTACACCTCTTCCTCAATAACTCCATTGAGGAACGCAGTCTTCACATCCATCTGATGAATGTGCCACCCCATCTGCGCTGAGAGAGCAAGGATCGTCCGTATGGAAGAGTACCTTGCGACAGGTGCAAAAGTCTCCTCATAGTCGATCCCCTCGATCTGTGAGAAGCCACGGGTGACAAATCTCGCCTTGTACTTCTCCACACTCCCGTCAGCCGCCTGCTTCACTTTGTAGATCCATCGCGAACCTACAACTGATTTCCCAACCGGTCTTGGGACAGTCTCCCATGCACTGTTCCTGATGATCGAATCATATTCTTCGATCATGGCATCAACCCATGCGGGTTCCTCCACAGCTTCCTCAAAAGAGGATGGCTCTGTCACAACACATTGACTCATAAGAGCCATGTATCCAGTGTACCGATCCGGTGACTGTCTCTGTCTGCGCTGTGCTGTAGGTGGTTCTACAACCTTCTCTGCATCCCGAGCCAGTCGCTCAGCTTCTGTAGTGCGCATGCGCCCTCTGATGGTTGGCGCTGCCTGGGTAGTTTCTTCCACCTCCTGAACCTCCTCTTGTGGCTGATCCACATCCGGAAGCTCCTCCTTAGGAACTAACAGCTCCTCATCTGCATGCAAGTGTAGCTCCCTCTCAAGCGAACACTGCATGGCTTTCTCCTCCTGAAATTTTATATCTCGTCGCACAACAGTCTTGCGACTGTCTGGCACATACACCCGATAGTTATGAGGTGTATCGGTGTACCCCACAAATATTCCAACCTCAGCAGTTGGATCCAGCTTCCTTCTCGCATCCTTCGTCACATGCATGTAGACAGGAGAACCAAAAATCCGCAAATAGGAAATATCAGGCCTCTTGCCAGAATAAGCCTCCTCTGGTGTACTCATGCCAAGAACCTTGTGAGGACAACGGTTCTGCACATACACTGCTGTATTGCATGCCTCGGCCCACAAGTGAAGGGGTAGGCCCTGATCATGCAACATCGCCCGTGCAGCACCCACGATCGTTCTGTTCTTCCGCTCAGCCACCCCGTTCTGCTGTGGGTTATGGGGTGCGATGAGCTCTCTACGAATCCCTTCTGCGCTGCAGAACTCCTTGAATTCAGCCGAGATGAATTCACCACCGTTATCACTCCTTAGAGCAATCACCTTCTTCCCAGACTCCTTCTCGACCAGTGCTTTAAACTCACAGAACTTCGCGAATGTATCGCTCTTCTTCTGCATGAAGAAGATCCAGCACTTTCGAGAGAAATCATCAACAAAGATCCCATAATACCTGTGCTTTGCTGTCGAAGCAACTGAGAAAGGACCACACACGTCTGTGTGAACTCTCTCAAGGATCGTCGTGGCGCGACTATCCTTCTCGTGAAAGGTGGCTTTCACATACTTCCTAAAGTACACCCCTTGCACTGATCTGACTGCGCAAGAGTGCCCTTAGGAAGCCCAGTAGAAATCTGCTGCAGAATCTTCAAAGCTCCATGGTGAAGGTGGCCCAATCTCCTGTGCCACAGTTCGCCCTCATCATCCCGACTCACCACTTCTCCTGCCTTGCATGCCATAGCTGCGCAGTCATCTACCTGCAACTGATAAAGGTTCTGAGTTCGAACCCCTATCTTCCGGGTCTCTCCAGTAGTCTTACTGTGCAGGAAGGCTTTTCCTTCGCTGAAGACCACATCATACCCCTTATCCTCCAACATCGCTACTGAAATCAGGTTCTTCTTCAATCCGGGTACATGCATGACATCCTTTAGTACAAAGGGTTTACCAGACTCCCTCTGAAAGGATACGGTACCGATACCAGTCGCACTGTATCTACCGTCATCGCCCATCTCGATGTGCATACCCAAATCCTTGTCCTCTAGATCTGAGAACAACTCCCGATCTCCCGTCATATGAAATGACGCACCGCTGTCCAAGAACCACACCGATCCCAGCATACTTGAAACTAAGCATGCAATCAGTGAAACTTTGACAACCACCCCCACACTTCCTAGCTCATCTCTGCACTGAGTGAACTTCGTGAGGTATTTGGCGATGCTGTCGCCCTTCTCCATCTTGATGTTCCTGAGCTTATCTTTGAGCGCCAGCTTCCTTTGGTCACTCTTACTCTGGAATAGATCCGTCAAAGCTTTCCACATTAATATGGAGTAGCCTTTCCATGAAGGCTGGATACAATATGATCCTTGACGCCCTCCAACAGGATCCTTCGACATTTCGCGATCTTCTTTTGCCATGCATCGACCAAAGCTGCATCAGTGGGCTTTGGGACATCCGCATCTACGAACTCCTTCAGACCATTATCTTCTAACACTGCTTCCATGCGATCCTTCCATGCAACATAATTTGAACTGCCTTCAAGAGCATATTCGAGTCGCAAACCATTGAAAGAAGACATCTTTCAACACCGGCACCAAGAAAACCAACCTTCTGCAAAATTCGAATTCCAAACTCAAAGCTCTATCGCTTCCGATCTATACTTGAAAACAAATTATTTCCAAATCAGAGATTGACTGCAAAGGGCATTCACCAGATCTTTCACCTTACAGAGAAGGATGAATATTCCGGAGGCTACCTGGCCCGCATGCAGACTCTGTCCGAGGAAATAAGTTTGCAATCACCGTAATAGACTTCGACAATTAACTTCGCTCCGATACCATGTAGAAATTAGCTGAATAAATCACTTATTCACTGAAGATTAACCCGATCATACATCAATTTCGAATTGCATGCATAACACATAACCTTCTTCCACAATTAATTGTCACATGCGGAAATAATATATAGAAGCAATCGCACATCAAATCAATCACACATTAACTCAGTATGTATGGGGAAATCCTATAGCTGAAAACCCCCAGCTATTGTGTATATTATAATGGAGAAATCATGTAACAATCATAGTACAAAAACTCTTCACAAGCTCTCATGCACTACCTCCCATGCTACACACTATCAAGCTAGATCCAGCAAATCACTTGCTCCAATCCTTAGCCACTTGATAGCCAACCTTGATTGCGTATTTTAATGCTAGGTGATGGCCTCCTTATATAGATAAACCACCAGCCTAAACTTTGCAATACTCATAGCTTACTCCACCTATCTATGTGTTGCAAATAGCAACAGTATAGTTACAACTGATAGCTAACTCTACCCTTTCATCTCTCTCTTTCACTGGTCTTCACTGAACTGATCATGCACTGTAGTGAACTGAAGTGTTCTTGAGTTGACTAATGAGTTAATATTTAGTAAATTAAATATTATTTAATTTACTCCACTCATATCTAGTTGATTAGTTAGTTTAACTAATCTCAACTAGTTCAACTAAAACAAACAGAACATAACTCCACTACTTGTCCCGTTAACTCCTCCAAAACTTCTGCCACTGAAGTCTAACTGAAGTAAACCATGCAAGATACCATCAAACCCTAGGAACCACGTGATTCCTTGTGTCAGTTGCATGAGTCACCTCCATGACTCAAACTGAAGTGCGCCAAGAGAGTAAACTGCTGTTTATAGTCAAAATATTATTAAGGGTAAATAATATTTGACTTCCATATTTTTAGGAGATCAGTCTAAAAATAGTCTGGGTCCTAAAAAATAGGGTCTCATCTGTTTTTACCGACATGTCGCATCCATCAAGAATCTCCAAGTAGAATTCCCAAATTATGCTCCGTATGTCTAAAAATAGACATAGTCTAAAAATAGACTTTGCGCCAGAATTTGCCTGCGGGCCCACTTAGTGAAGGCGACTTCATTTCACTAAGCTCCATCATCTTGCTGCATTCTCAACAGGTATTATAGTAATATTATAGTTAATACTTACATCTTGTCAATGTTAAATCATTGAAATAAAAACATTATTTTAGTTTGGAAGGCATCCATGATAGAAATATTTTGTGGATATTTTGAATATAAATATAGGTAAAATATTTCAACACAAACAGTTTATTAAAAAAAATGTTAAATACATTTTTTGACTAATATTTGTACCAAATATTTGAAATGAAAATTTTGGAGGGAAAGTTTTTCGCGAAATTTTTTGGGGGGAAATTTTGGAGGGCAATTTTTTCGCGAATTTTTTTGGAGGGAAAATTTGGAGGGAAATTTTCAGTCCTTAAGCTATATATTGTAAGTGGGAGAGGAATTTGTATCATTCAACCTATTCTTGTTGAAAGCCATGGTTTCTTCTGATAGCGAAGTTTTTCTTTGTACAACATCAACATCTTCGTCACGCAACAATTCTATTCAGTGTGATGAATATAACGGGAGTTCGTTCACCATGAATAGAGAGTCAAAAATCGTAATCCTAAAGATGATGAGAACAAAATTGATGAGGTGCGGCAAAATGAAATTTCTGTAAATCGAGCACCAGTTATACCACTTACTCTTAATCCTAAGGATTATGAAAGCAACAGTGATGAAGGGCGTGATGAAGAATTTCCAGAGTCAAAAGTTTCACTTCGTCCTAATCCCAAGGATTATGAGGACACCATTGATGAAGAGGGAGATGAAGAATATCCACTTCAGCTTAATCCTAAGGATTATGCGAGAACAACAAATGAAGAGGGGAATGAAGAATCTGTAGAGTCAAAATATCCACTCTGTCCTAATCCTGAGGAGTATGCCAGCACCACTGATGAAAAGGGGGATGTAAAATTTCCAGAGTCAAAATATTAAATTCATCCTAATCATAAGGATTATGCGAGCACCACTGATGAAGAGGGGAATGATAATGTTTCATAGTCAAAACATCCACTTCGTCCCAATCCTAAGGATTATGCCAGCACCACTGATGAAGAGGGAAATGAAAAATTTACAGCGTCAAAATATCCACTCCATCCTAATCCTAAGGATTATGCAAGCACCACTGATGAAGAGGGGGACGAAAAATTCCAGAGTCAAAATTTCCACTTTGTCTTAATCCTAAGGATTATGTCACCACCATAGATGAAGAGGGGAATGAAGAATTTGCAGAGTCAAAATATGCACTTCGTCCTAATCCTAAGGATTATGTCAGCACCACTGAGGAAGAGGGGAATGAAGAATTTGTAGCGTCAAAATATCCACTTCGTCCTAATCCTAAGGATTATGCCAGCACCACTGATGAAGACGGAGATGAATTTCCAAAGCTAAAATTTTCACTTCATCCTAATCATAACGATTATAATTTAACCACTGATGAAGGGGGGGATGAAGAATTTCCAATAAATATAGATTCAAGGCATTCACTTATTCCTAATCCTAAGGATTATGAGAGCTTCGGTGAGGAAGGGGAGGGGCAGGATGAAGAAATTCTAGTGAATACAAATTCAAAGCTTCCACTTATGCCTAATCCCAAGGATTATGAGAGCACCACTGAGGAAGGGGAGGATGAAGAGTTTCTTGCAAATGATAAGTTTAGAGGCACAGATATGAATATTTCATTTTCTCCAAGTGACCATTTCAAAGACACTCATGGTGATGAAGAATTGAATCCTCCCAGGGAAGAATTTGAAAGCATGGGTCAAGATGGTGAAGAATTTCTTTTGAGTGGGGGTTACAAAAGTGTCGATGATTCTTGTGAAATTTTTTCTTCAACTGATGATAGTAAAGAAATTTTTTCAGGCAATGATGTTGATGAATTTCTTAACTATGTTGAGGATGATGATAGTGGGGATAATATTCCTCTTAATGGTGATGAAACTACTTTTACAAAGGATGATGGAATGATGAAGCCGTTGCAAGCAAATATTGCAACTAGGAGTAGGAGTAGACCTTTTCATATCAATCCAAAGCATTCCAGTTATACAAGGACGAGGACAAAATATCTCACAAAAATAAGTTCTGTCGTTCATTTGATTTCAAGTGAATGTTGTCGAAGGGATTGCTTGAAAAATATGGATTTAAACTTTGTTTTGGAGAAAAGGAAAACATATATGTCAATGAATAAAAGCATGCAAAATTCATATTTAGTGGGTTGCATGCAATCTACACTAGTAGGTTATGATTATCATATTGGGAATATATTTCTTTGCAGGAAGGCGTTCAAAATGTTGCATTCAATTGGTAATTGTCGTTTGTCAAGAATCTAGGATATATTCGAAAGGGATCCCACATATTATTCAGAATCACGTTATAAACAAGAGGTGGGGCCATTTGAAAATACTTCTAAGACATGGATGAAAGACTTATTTTCAAATCATGGAGAGTTTATGCCAAATAAAGACACAATACATATTCCAGATAATTTCTCGAGACGAGAAATATTCATGTTATACAAAGATTATGCAGAAGTTGTTGAAGGAATTGGTAATTTTATTACATATTCTTATTTTACAAGGATATGGAAAATTGAATTCAACAATGTTGTAATCCTAAAAAGACAAGGATGGGGATTTGCAGCACATGTGCTTCTCTTAAAGCAAAAAGAGATAAATGTCAAGGGGCGGAAAGAGGTATGTGTTCAAAACATTGTTTTTTAAAATTTGATACTTATCAACTATGAAAATATATTTATTCATATGTTTATTTTATTTTATGTACAGATTCTGTTGTCAAAGAACTTCAAGACCATCGCAATCAGCAAACAAGTGAAAGGCAAAAGCTGTATAAATATCGAAAGAAGTGTTATGATCATCCAAATAAATATCTGGGATTGATAATTGATGGTATGGACCAAAAGAAAACACTTCTTCCACATTTTGTCTGCACGCCAAAAAAATTATAGGAGGAAAATTTCATTCAGTTTCACTTGGTTGGTTGTATGGTATTTAATGAGAAGATGTTTCCAAGAGTTTTCTTCACAACTCCAAATATTCACAATGATGCAAATCTGACCATAACTATAATCCATGATGTGGTTACTCATTGGTCTAGGATTCTTCCTGAAGTTTTGTATTTACAATTAGACAACACAAGTCGTGAGAACAAAAATCAAGTTCTTTTTGCGTATCTAAACATGCTCGTTGAATTGGGGATTTTTAAAAAGATAAAGGTTGGTTTCCTTCTTGTTGGGCATACTCATGATCATATTGATCAAATGTTTAGTTGTTTTTCAGTAACATTGAGGAGGAAAGGTGTTGGGATCTTGCCATCATTAATTGAATGTATTAAGAAATTGTACATTCTAGAGCCTGTTTTTTATGTGTTGGAAGAAACTATTGACATGCGAAGGTTTATTTTTGGATCGCACGGTGAGGAGAAATGCATTGAACAACTTAACGACATTAGCTTCCAGCATCAATTTCGTATCAAAAAAATTGATGGGATAACACTTATATGGGGCAAGAAGTATTCAACTGTCGAAGAATGGGAACCATCATCAGGTTTAGCATTTTTGAAGTTCATTCCAGAGCATCCAATATTTTCATCAAAGATATTGCTATTACAGTCAGTTGCTGAACTCCATAATGCACGAAGGCAGAAGAGAGACATAAATTATTCTGAATTTCTAGAGGAAATTAAAAGATGTATTAGAGATACATATGAGTACTTCGATGTTGCTGATTCAGTTTGGTGGGAGTATTTTTTCAGTAATCAAAGTGATATGATTTCAAGATCAATAAATGAGGATACGCTTTTGAAGACTCCTTTTTTTTGGCCACAAAATATGTCAAATGAACATGAACATCAAGAAACACACAATGTTGAACAACAACAACCTCAAGCTATTATTAATTCCCCACAATTAGAGGAAAGAGAAATCTATATTGGTTCTAGAAGATCACATGCACAACGTGAAGCCATGGAAGGCCTTTACAGGGATTCTGTGCAGGATCTTAAGCGGGGTTGCATGATAGCAGTGTTAGTAGATGAAGATCCACTTGGCTATCCATTTTGGATTGCCAAGGTTATAAAGGTCATTAATGAAAATGAAGAGATTACAGTTGTTGATGTACATTGGTATGCCACAAGTACCCACCCTTTCAATGGTGTGTACAAGCCAGAGATGGTAGTGGAAAAAATAATTGGCAAAAAGAGAAAAAGAAAGGGCACAAATATAAATTGTCACCGCACAAATGTCTTAAAATTGGAGGATGTTGACATACTTGTGTATGACTTCAATTTAACAAAGAGAGGAACTCTTCGGTTGCAGACCATAAATATTTTGAAGAAATTGCTACCAGAACAATTACTGTTGAGATGGGACTCTGTAGAATGTAGACGTAGATCTACAAGACTTTTGAACTCTGAAATGGTGGGCATGCATGTTGACTCAGATGGAGCACTAGTTGATGAAAGAGAAGAATATGAATCATCTTCATCTGCATCGAGCCATTCATCTGAAGATGTAGGTTATGATGGTGTGCCAGGACCTATGGTTGATTTTGAATAACTATCTAAGACACTTTTATGTAATTGATGTTTGCATGGTAACCTGAAATAAAAATTTTGACTTTCATCTCATTTTTCATGAAGTTATGAGACATTTATATGTTTATTGGATTATATGTTTTAATTATGAAGAATTCATCTCTTTAGAATATCGACAATGCAACAATGAATTACAAAAATAATTTATGTTGTATTCAATGTACCAATGTTGATATTTTAATTATAAGTAAAATAGAAAATAGAAACTAATGTTGAAATTTTAGATTATGCAGTGACATTACCATGATATTATGTATTCTTACCATTTGGTATAAGATACTTTTAAAATTTTTAATAATTATATGCATCATTGAAAGGGAGCACTTTGTTTTGATGCTTGATTTGTAGGTTTTGGTTGAAATTAGATTTAAGTTTGTTTTATGCTCAGATTTTGAAAAAAGATAAGTTTTTATCCTTTAAAATTAAAATTACTCTTACTTGTTTATGTTCAATGATAATTTTTTTTTCTCCATAATTTCATTGTTCAAGTATGTTGAAAACTTAAGATTGAAAAACTTTAGATTTACAACTTGTCATTAAGGTTTTTATGCGCTACCAAATTTATCTTTAATGTTATGGTTGACAATAATTACAATTTTGGGGTTGTTTAGAGTCAAGATATTTTATGTTTAACAACATGGATGAAAATTGATCGAAATGATAAGCCCTTCAGACATGTATTTGTTTAACATTATCTATCAAAAACATTAGAAATTTACGATTTTAAAAAATGTCCTAATATTTTGTCTTTAATTCCATTGTTAGAAGTGTCAAAATTTTGACACGATTTTTTTTTTTTTGTTATTCCAGCATCAACTAGTTTTGTTTTGAGGGTGTTTTTTCAATCCTTTTTTCAACAAACAATTTTGTTTTTAGCATAATTCTATAAAATGTTGAAATTTGACCTTAAAAAAAAACCAAGTGCATTCTGGAAGACACACTTTTTGTTTTTGGGGTGTTTTTTCATGTTTTTTGAGACTTTTTGGGCTAGAGTTCCCGTTTTGAGGCCAGGTTACCTATTTCATCGGTAACAGTGTTTAAAAGCAATGGATCAAGTTCAATCAGTAAAATAAAATTAGAAATCAATATCTACTTTGAAATCAATGCATTTATTTGAATAAAAAAATAAAATATTAATTTTAAAATAACCTAAACTCGAGTTAGGACCTTACATATTCATGTACCCTTTTAATTCAGTGAAATTTCAACAATTTTAGGTATATTTTTCTTAAGTGATTTTGAGGCTTTGATAAATTTCTGAATTCAAATTCCTTTTCTTTTTGCAAAAATCTTACTTCCTCTCTTTCTATGATTAATAATGTTAAATGTTATATGATATCATATAATATTAAATATATGTTATTTAATATCATGTTAAATATGATATAATAATTGATTTTTGAACATTAGAATATAATGTTTAAATTTATATTATTATAATACCATTTCTAATATAATATTAATATGATATAATATTAAAGCTTTTTATCATAGCAAATTAATATATATTGTAATATATTAAATTTGGTATTATATTGAAATTAATATTGTTTTAATCTAGAGTTATTAAATCTAATAATATAAATATAACAATATATAGTATTAAACATTAATATTAATATTTATTTAACTTAATATATTATACTATTATATAATATTAAAGCTCTCTATCCTAATGCATTAATATATTAAACTTGGTATTATATTAAAATTAATTTTATTTTAACTTAGAGTTATTAAATCTATTAATATTAATATAATGATATATAATATTAAACATTAATATAAATATTCAACTTAATATTTTTTTCTTTTTTATTCTAGAGGAATCTAGCAAGTAGGGTGACAGCTAGCTACTAGTTTTCCCAAATTTCACATTACTTTAATCACCAATTGAGTTGACTATATTTCGTTTAGTTTAATGTTTTTTTTTCTCTGTAGAAACTAATTCTATTAAGAGAGCATATGGTACAATATGAAGTTACAATCAAGAGAAGCAAGATAACATGAAGTCAGAAAATATGTGCTATCCACCTCGGTCCCTGAGAGAAACCATGAAGAGAGCACTGGAATAAGAAAAAAGGAAACAAGGAGAACAAGGAAACAAAGGCTAAACAAGGGATTCTATCCAGAATGGGTTGAATCTTCCATATGACAATTTTTTCCTTTCTTTTTACTAACTTTGACCCAGCCAATGTGATGCGACTGGGCTGGAACTACTTGCAAATTGTTATGGGCTTTTGATGAAGTCTCCTTGTCGAATCCAAGGGGGAAGACTCATGAGTTCTTTTCTGTGGGTTCGACGGTACATTATATTCCCCGGGGCTTTCCGAAGGCATATCCTATGATTTCTTTTGTTCCTCCCCTTCTGCATCACCCTCCTCTTCATCTGAGTTGAAGGAATCAACATCATCCATGGGGTGTGGATCACATGGTTTCCAGCTTTTGGATTTCATCTTGTGATTGAATTTCTTCTTTTGGGCAAGGAACGTGGCGAAGGAGTTCTGAAGGTGCCCTGTTTGATCGCAATGACGACATCAGAAAGTTGTGTTCTCGTAGTCCAGGATCTGTGTCGAAAGGAAGTCCACAATTTTAAGATTAATCTGATCGGGCAGACCTTTGCTCATGTCTATCTCTGCACAGATTCTGTCGAAGGTGTATATGCCCTTTTCCCCTCAAGAGGGGTCTGTAGCTATAAAATGACCTAGAGTATTTCCAATCCCTTGGAAGACTGTGAAGTGCCATAGATGCCCCAGAAGGTTAGGAAGTCTGACCCAAATAGGTGGCTTGGTGATGACTATTGTGGATGGATCAAAATCTAGGAACCAGGGGGTGAGGAATAACCCTGTTGTTCCCCAAAACCATGGGCCTTCTGTTAAGGCTTTTTGGTAGTCTTCGCTGAAAGAAAACACCATAATGAAGAAGCCCTTTGAGCAGCATAAAACCTTGCAGTTGTTGTTCCAGTTAGAGTGGATCCATTGGTAGAGATATGCAGTGCGTGGCCATAGTCCATTAAATCTTTAAATGATGGAAAATTTTGCATACATTTGGAATTGATCATCTAGCGTTGGATGTGATATTTCTATGGAGGGGATTTCTTCTAGTTTTTCCACCAGAAAAGGCTTGGGAGCTGCAGTTGGTGGAGTTGATTTCTTGGGTATCTGAGTATGGACAACATATTTGTAGGAAAAAGCAGGAGCTGTAGATGACTGTCCAGCTGCACCCCCTCTTAGACGAAGGGTTAATACAATAGATGAATTTCTTTTAATACTGTAAAAATAGAGGGGAAAATGTTCCTCAAGTTGTTTACCTTCGTAGAGAAGTATCTGTAGTGCATAAGGGATCCCCAACCCATGTTCAAGTTCTAGTGTGAGGTCCTGCACTAGATCCGCTGAGCTCACCCAATGCAACATGGTTTTGCCAGAAAGGAGCAAGATCTTCTGAAAAGGAGTAGAGAGGTCTATAGACCCCTGCGTGCCTCTGCATATATGAGAAGAGAGCAAATTGGTTCTCTGGTATTCCAGCTTTTCTAGGAATTTTTGCTGGGGTTTGAAAGAAGTTGTAGAATGAGGATGGCTACCATGGAAATGGGTTTTTTTTTCCAACCCATGAAAACTCCTTTGCACCCCCAGTAGGCAGATCCAGAGGGCTTAGTAGCCGCGGGGTAAAGGCAATGACAGGGCCTATGAGTTTGGTGAAGCTGGTTGCATTTAAAAAATGAGGAACGACAAGACCAGGTATAATCAGAGTCGTGATTTTGTGGCTGTGGAGTGCAGACGCTGGTGCTAAGGTGTCAACAACAGTTTTATTGGTGGCTGTGTAATCTTCCACAATGGTGGATTTTGCATGGAGAGCGGTCTTTGAACTGGCGGCAACTGTAGAAATTTTGGAAGCGGGTTTCAACCTGGGTATGGGCGTCTCTCGGCTGGGGGCAGCAACTGGTGCTACAACTGTATCTTCCATGGCCACAATAACAGAACTGGGTAATTCATTCTCTGGTGAGGGAGCTTCAACGATGGCGGCGGTAGCATCAGATCGTTTCAGAACCCTAACTCCAGACATATCTTTGTCTCCTAACAATACTACCATTAATAGAAGGGTTTAATACTCGCTAGCTCAGTTATTCTATTTGCCGTTTATTTTAATGTTAATGTTAAACATACTATTATATTAAAACACCTCTCAAGTTACAATAAGGGTAAATTGGATAAAAATGTTTAAATAGTTCTTCGATGCCTTTACCTGTTTTCTATCATTTTGAAGTTTATTCCTGAAAATATCTTCATGAACCATGATGGAAGCATCAAATTCATCTCCAAATCACATAACAATTTTATCTCACTTTAATAACTTAATAGGATATAAGATATTTAACTTAATATCATGCTTACAATAAATCTATTATCATAATATCATAAATAATTATAATATGATAGTGATTATAAAATTGCCATTATATAATGTAAGCATTAATATATTGATAAGTCTAAATCATCATTTCTTTGTAGTTGAATTATATAAATTAATAAATAATAAATAAATATTATTTATCCTATATTTATATATGAACTTATTTATTGTTAGAATAAATGTTAAGTGAACCAACTATTCATCAAATTTTTACTTCTATTTATTTTTATGTTAAGAAATGCATAAATAATGGTAGGCAACAAATATGCTTAATTACATATGAATCCTACCTATTTTTGTGGAAATACTATTTACATGAATTTATGTATCTAATCTATCTTTGTGCTAAAAAATGCATAAATAATGGTTGGAAATAACTCTTGGTAAGTATACTTAAATTATGGTAGGCAAAACTATATATATATATATATATATATATATATATATATATATATATATATATATATATATATATATATATATATATATATATATATAGAACTATATATATATATATATATATATATATATATATATATATATATATATATATATATATATATATCCATGTTATATAAATAATTTTCATATGGAAATCTAAACTTAAAGGGAAATATATAATCTTTAAAATAAATATTTATTGAGTCAACATTTAAATGTTTATTTACAACACCTTTACACTCATTTACATATACTACATCATCTCACCCATACTAGTTGTAGAGCGCCTATGAACGAAACTAATATTTGATATATGGCAAGATTAGGAACTTTATATTATTTTCAAGAAATGAAGTACATGACTGTTTGCATAGACTATTGGTCTGCCACTTGAGAAATTAGAAAAATAGTAGAAGCTCAAAATTTTTAAATTATTTATTGCAAAGAAACTAGTCGATCACTTAATCTAAAAATATAACTAACTCAAATACATTTCTAGAGATTAACAACTAAAATCAAGTGTCAATGCCATTGTCGAAAATTTTGACTAAGTGACTAACTCACTTGATCATCTAATGTTGTTGAAGATTCCACCTAGATTAGATGGGAAAATTCACTTCTTAAAAGGTGGTTAAAGTAATGTTCGCTTGCTTCTTGGGTAGGACAAAGACTAACTTTTGTCCAACTTCCTGATTTTCTCCATCATTTATGCAATGTAGACCAAAAGTCTCCTATTGAGTTTTTAACCATTCAATAAGAAATATTCCTATAACAACTTTTACATACTTATATATGTTAACAGCTTACATATAATAGGTGTGGTGAGACTGAGTTGAAGTACCAATTTCAGAGATCCATTGCCTTGTTTCACTTTCTACATGATGGTTAGGAATGAACCTACAATTATGATGAAATTGTACTTCTAAGTATTGATCCATTGCTCATCGAGCTATAGTTTGAGTTTGAGGTTGCGAAGAGGACAAAGGATGGGAATCTAGGCTCACGTAGGGAGAAATAGAACCCCATATTCCACCTCTACACCCAACAAATATCTTACATCAAGCCATAGAGGGAAGGGAGAGAGTAGATGGGACAAAAATAGAGAGGAAAATTTCAAACCCTAGGAAGGATAAGGGAGTTGAGCACCTAGACAAAGGAAAAAACTTCTTTTTGAAATAACATATTTCAAACATGAGGGGGGGACTAGGTTGTCATTATCATCTTGAGAAGCTTGTAATAATAATCTCATACTAGAAAACCTAATAGAATAGGGGATGTCACATAATTTTCGAAGGAGAGGGGGGAATAGGAAAAGGACATGAGGATAAAACCAAAGACCAAAAAAGGACCAAGAGATTGGTAGGAGAGCCAACAAAATATAAATCAATGTCTGAGACTTGATGCTAATATTAAAAAAATTGATAAAATCCAACAAAGACTAGAATTACCTTTAAAGCAAAGCATTGTGTCTCCGAGAGTCCAAGCCCGAAATCAACAAGATTAAGTCCAGAAAGCTTCACTTTTAACCCAAAAACTCTAATTCGACCCAAGAAAAAAACATCACTTTTAGAGAGGACCCTTTGAGATGACCACCCAAAGCAAAACAATTGTCAAGGCCATCAAACTTGGAAGTTTCAAATATAACTCCCAAAAAAATAAATTAAAAAATAATCTCTAAGCAAACCAAAAAATACAAGTTACTTATGAACAACCTTCCAATCCACATCTTCCGTCGAATGATAGACCAATTCAAATTATCCTTCTACATGCTGAACTTCATTCACCATTCTATGTTATAATTACTCTGTTTTCCCATCAAATCCAAAACAATTATGTTAAAAGCAAGATTGAATGGCATCTTCTTGTTTTGGTTGTCCTAAAGTTGTCGTCTTACTACTATCAATTATGAAACAAACCTCAGACACCTTTACCTCACTATCAAGAATTTAGATGCACGATGTTTTACATACATTTCTCCACTTCAATAACACACAGCCCCTATCGTTTATTGTCTTACTTCTCATATCAAAACAAAGATTCATGACCCATTTCTAAACATCCACCATAGGAGAATATCATATTTAATATTAATATTATATTATTAAACATTAATATTTAGGTCGATAGGCCTTCTATTTTGAATTAATACAGGTGATTTTTCGTCAACCAATTCATTTTGATAATGACACATATCACTAGTAAGACGTGTGCAAAAAAATCATAAAATCATACTGAGTTTCCATTTCTAATTTGGGTAATATGATTTTTACTCTGTTTAATCAAATCCATCCAGCTAAATCAAAATCAAATCGCTTTCATGCATGTAAATCTGGGATTTCTGTGTGCAGAGAGGGCTCCTGTTGCCGAATCCAAGTTCCGCTACAGGTGTAACTGCAATGAAGGCTATGAACATCTTTTCAATATGACAACAGGCCCCTGTCTCAGACCTTGTAAACTGGTTCCCTTTTTACTTGTTTTCAAATTTCAAACGTCCCCTATTCGAATCCCATGCTGATTTTCTCCCTTTTTTTGCAGGTTCGATCAGTGCAGACTGTTAAATGTAATGTCTCATTGATATATTGTTACCCTGGTGAATATTGAACCCATTGCAAGGGTTTCAGGCACAAAAATGTTGTTCATTTTACTGGGTATTGTGCTAAGCGCACAGGCGAGGGGTGTAGTTCGATGGATGAGAAGTTTTTGCAGAGCTGCGATAATCCTCGAGAAGTGTTCCTCGATTCATGTATTATAGTAAATCAAGTTTTTTAACAAATCTAATAGCCAGAACTTCTGAAGGCTATTGATTCGAAGACTAATTTGAAAGGCAATCATTTCTGTGAACTGGGTTTTCGTCAGATCGCTGAATCGAACCAAAACCAGTGTTTGGGTGGCATCTCGGAGTTTGTTCATGAAGATAAAGTGGTGCAGTCACCTCTTACCTCCAAACTTCGAAGATCAGTGCAGGGTGTTCATGCCAAGCACTATAATTTTGTTGCTCATCCAGTGAAAACAGGTTCTATAGCAAGCTGAAGAGATATATGTATCTTCAGTCTCCAATTTTGTGACAAACATATATTCTAAATATGTATTCATGGGTAATTAAAGACAACCACACTTTTGAAATATCCACTCTCTCTTTATCATGCTTGTTCTTGCTGTGTGCTGATTTCAAGATTAATTCTACTGCTGCATTTTTTTTGGCTAATTTAAGCATTGCACATCCTACAGTTATGCTTTCAGTCCCCTAGATGGGTTGGAGCCTAGAGGTTAGCATGGAAAAATGATGCTTTACTGTGAAATATCACAATAATGCTACAGAGAAATGTACACTTGAAGGTGAGGCTAGGCCATAGGGATGCTTCAAAATGCCAACTTTTAAAAATTGTTCCTATTTTCTGTTTACTCTATAAGAGCGGTTACTTTATGCGAAAGGTGAATAGTGATATTCGATAGAAAAGTTGTGCTATTGAAGTCTTATGTGTATGGGGGACTGGACGAGCGATTAGCTTATCCAAGTTGGTTGGCCTTCCTTGTTTTGTAGTTCACACAATACATTTTACGACTGTCAATTGGTGAAGTATGATGGGTGAAATTTTCGTCAATCTTTTGATACTTGCTAGTTGCTTTTATCTCATGTGAATGTATCTTTCAGGGGCAGTGGCAGTCTCCTTTTAATTTCTCTTCCTTGGAATCTGAGTGTACAATATGATTATTGTAACTAAATCACTTTATCAACTCTGAAAAGAGGATTTTATAAGAATTTTTGCGTGTGATACATAACAGTTTCCTTGGTCTCCTGTAAACGTATTTGTTGGTAGCAGAGATACTGTCTGTTGGTTTGAGCTTGTCTTGAGGTGAATATGATCAACTTGTAAATAGATCTTGGACTAAGGACTTTGGCCATCTGTTTCCTAATTTGACAGGGTTAATTGTGTTTCTTGTTCAGTTCTAATTTGTTAGTTTTAGTTTTTCTACTTCACTACACGTAATGAATATTATAACTATATAACTTGACGAAGTTTCATATGAGGAATTCACTCCTATGCTTTTTTTCATTTGATATAGAAAGATGTCCCGCAACTTGGAATGTCACGTTTTACGGTAATTTGTTAGTTTTAGTTTTTCTACTTCACTACACGTAATGAATATTATAACTATATAACTTGACGAAGTTTCATATGAGGAATTCACTCCTATGCTTTTTTTCATTTGATATAGAAAGATGTCCCGCAAATTATTTTCTGCTGTGAACTATCTTTCGTTGCATGCTAATCATTGTGATTTACAAATTGACATTAGCTGAATTTACAACTATTGTGCTTTTGACATTGAGTATGATTGATCTTGGAGAATAGTTGAATATTTTCACCTTTGATCGAATAATATCTCTGCTTGTTAAGCAACTAGATTTGGAAATGTTTGGACATGCAATGCTAATGAATTCAATTATTGAGAATAAAAGCTAATTTAATATTATTAGCTAACTAGTGGTTGCCATTTGCATTCAGGATCAAAATATAAGGTTGTTGATGACCTTGCCCATTTTACAAGGTGATTTCTTCTTGTTGCCTTTTTAAGGCACGCAATCTGCAATCAAGATATAATGTTGCTAATGTCCTTTGGGCTAAGTGACCCTTTTCTGTTTACAATACTCATTATTCACTCTATTGAAGCCATGTGTGATAGTAAGGGGCATTACGATACTCATTATTCACTCTATTGAAATCAATGATCATAGTAAGGGGCATTCTTATGTAAACTAAAAATAATACCATGGAGGTCAAACTTAATGCTTGCAGACAATCGATCTCCACATAATCATGGAAATTGGATGTCTCACAATGTTCTCTAACTTTTTTGGTACATATCCAAGCCAAATTATTGAATATGGTTTCAGACCAAAATAGTTTTGCAAATGTTGTTGAGATTTTCTCAGCTATTAGCTTCTCATTGCAAGCTAGGTCATCGGTCCATGATATGATTAGTGAGCAAAATTGTTATGTCAGCCTTCAGAGGTGTATTGGAATGCAGAGAGGCAATAAGAACTACATATTTTAGTTTCTGTTTCTCTTGTCTGTTACATGTGTGTGTAGGTGAAACTTCCCCAAGAAAAAGTTGCTATATAGTCCGATTAAATCTACTGTGCACAAGTAAGGCCGTATATCTGGAAATCTATTTCAATTGAAATTGAATTGCAAATAGCCTGCCTCTAAGAAACTGATTTATTGAAGTACAAGAAATATAATGCCCATGCACTTACTGATAACATCTCTTCGGAAGCTTTTGGTGCCTGGCTTCAAATTCACGTTATTATTCACTAAAATATTTTTAATATACCCCAGTGTATCGTTCTTGCCATGTTATTTTGTTGTGATGTAGTTTTGGGAAATTTTCATGTTTTCCCATTAGGAAAAGTGGACTAATAATTTTTTGTTGTGATGTAGTTTTTGTGATATTCCAATGTTTCCTATATAGGAAAATGGGACTAGTATTGTTGCAGATTTTTTCTTTTTTTTTTCTTCGAGCAAGGGACACTAAGCGACAGTCTCTCAATAGGGGAATAATAAAGTAGTTTTGGTATATTAACATTCTCAAATTCATTGTGTCTTACCCTTATATCTTATTTTCGTGAAGTGAGTATTGCATCTTCACAATTTATGCATACTTCTCCATTAGTTTAGCTTGGATCTGAAGATGTCACTGGGCTACTATTTGAAGCCAGAACAGGGAGGGATTAGTAAGCATGAATTTAGCTGCTTGCTGTAAACCCCTTATATCTACATTTATTGAAGTTAGTATTGCATCTTCACAACTTGTGCATGCTTTTGTATTACTACTTATGCATGCTTTTATATTACGTTAGCTTGGATCGGAAGATGAGAATGGGCTACTATTTGAAGAGCAAGTAGGAATTAGTAAGCATGAATTTAGCTGCTTGCTGTAAACATGCTTTCTTATGCATTTAAATTTTAAACTTATATGATGAGCAGTAAAAGTAGGATTCATTTTGAGCTTCAAATTGTATGTCTTAACTAAGTCCTGCAAATTTTCGTTCTTCCCTGAAGGGACTGTTAGATTGCTTTTGAATATGACATAATCAATTTAATATTTAATATTCTAGCATCTTGTTGACATTCATGAATATTTTAGTTACATATTATAAACTTAAGAAATAAATTTAAGTTTAACGTCTCAATTGTTATTGTTATTTTCTTGTACAACTTTTTTTATTTCAAAATCCTATCGGCCTCTCTTTGCACCTTTTGGGGCAACTGCTAGTATATAAAATTTAACATCACATTGAAGATAGATACTCCAAATTCAATCATTAAATATTAACAACTATCTTTTTCACGCCTTTTATGCAGGTCACATTCACACCTTTAACTTGAATGTGAGTGAATAAGGTTTTCTATTTTCCTTTTACTCGAATGTCACTAAAATAAGATTTGTTATTTCCTCTCATTGCTCTAGATATTTTTTATTTATTATAAAATAAATATTTTATTTTTAAATTAATTTATTATTTTTATTATTAGGAAAATTTATCATAATTTATTTGTTAAATTAGTAACAGCGACAATCATTACAAGTTTTTATCTGTCAATGTAAGTTGATTCATTATTGTTATTTAAGGAAAATCATGTCACCTGGAATTACTATTTGGTGGTCTATAGATGCCTCTAGGTCCTAAGCCATTAACTTGTTTCAAAAAATTGAGCTCTCAGTCTAAAAAAAAAATTATCTTCTTTAATATAATATATATCAAAAAATTTACATGAACTTTTATTTTTTATTTTATTTAAATGGAAAATAATTTAATCAATAATAATGTCTATTAATCTATTAAAATTTAATTAAATTGGGGAAATAATTTCAAAGTAAACTTCACTTTCAAATAATACATTTATATCAACAAAACTAATCTATTAAAATTTTACTGATTCATGGTAGCCACTGTAATAGGAAAATTATAGCATAAAAACATACAAATTGGGAGATGGCTTCTACTAGGGTTTTTTGCCTGGCCGCCGTCGACAAAGACTTTACCTCGGCTCCTGCCCTGTTCGGCTCTGCCATAGCCGTCGACTTCAAAGTAAGCTCTGTGCTTCCCTCAGCCTCTGCTCCAAGTGGTCATCATTTCTCGGGTTGCAGACTTCAAAGGAACGCATGCAGAATTCCTGCAGTTGACGGCTCCACTGCTTGCTCTGCGCCCTTCACCGTGGGCACATCTGGGGGTTTTCTCCGCCCAAATCGCAGATCCATTGAGAAAGCTTTCGCTGTTCCTGGAGGTCACTTCTACAAGCACTTACCAGTTTCTATTGCCTCCCTTCACCGAGATTCAGATAGCAGAGGGGACGTCATCGATGGCCAGCATAGGGCTGTCGACTCCAGCATTCTTGCCGCCCCAACCTATGCAGGGCCCCTGCAACGGCTCAGTCTATGCCTCTCGGAGAAGCAGGGCAAACCAGATAGGCGGTTGCCTCAGGAGGGTTTCGATATTCTGCCAGCTGCTCTTATAGCCAAAGGCCCTCCAAATCTGGGTACACAATACCAGATCCAGATCTCTCTTCCTTCCGGGGGAACAAAGCTGTTATGGGTGCAGGCCATGGATCTGGTGCAGGACCTTTTGCAAGATCTTGACCTCAGATTGGGAATTCCCTCAAGACTCCTGAGACTTCTTTACAAAGGTAAACAACTTGAAAACCATTTACCCCTGTTTCGCTACAATATTGAGAAAGATGCTTTAGTTGTGTTATCCTTTCGCTTGAGAGGTGGAGCTCCTGGGCAAACCTCCTCAGCTCCTGCCTTCTCCTACAAGGATGCAGTTCACGCACACACAACCAAGAAAGCAGCTCAACCACCTGAAGCTCCTAAGCCTTTTCTGGTGGATAAGCTTGAGGAGGTTCCCACTGTTGAGTTTACCCATGCAGAAATTGCAAATGATCTTCAAAACTTAGCAGAAAGAGCCATCATATGCAGATTTAATGGATTGTGGCTGCGATCAAAGGAACTCTATGATTGGATCCATGCTAACTGGACTCACCATTGCAAAGTCCGCTTCTGTTCAAAAGGATATTTCATAGTTCTGTTTGATAATATTAAGAATTATGAAAAGGCTATCGAAGAAGGTCCCTGGTTCATGGGAATAACAGGGCTCTTCTTAACTCCATGGTTCCCAGATTTTGACCCAGCAACTGCTGTCATCACCAAGACACCTGTTTGGATCAGGCTTCCCAACTTACCAGTCCATATATGGCATGTTAGAGTCTATAAAGCGATTGGAAACACCTTGGAAAGTTTTCTGATGGGAGTTTATTGGCGAGAAAACAAAGGTCTTTACACATACGCCAGAATATGTGTGGAACTAGATTTAAGCAAGGGACTTCCAGACTAGATCAATCTCAAAATAAATGACTTTGTATGGACTCAGACTCTGGATTATGAGAATACTGCCTTCCGTTGCCGACACTGTCACCAAACAGGGCATCTGCAGAACTCTTGCCCAGCTCTCCCGGAAAAATAGAAAAAGGTGAATTCCAAGCCCAATTCTAAACGATGGGCTCCATACTCTCCGCCTCCTGCAGCGGACTCTGATTCCTCTTGCTCAGAAGATGATGGAAGTGATGCAGATTCGGTTCAGAATCAGTCAATGGACATCCCCACCGATGTTCAGGTGCACCCACCTGATATTTCCGTTGCTCAGAAGCGCTCCCATGTGACCTCCTCATCCGACTCAGATAAGGAGATCCCCCCTATGGCGAACTCCGATCTTCATGTTGTTTTAGCTCATTCACCCCAAGATGGATGGGTCAAAGTCAGTAAAAAGAAAGGGAAGAAGCTTCGTATAGAGGCCTCTGCCCACTCTGAGTAGTTTTCAGTCTTTTTGCCATCCAGACTTTTCTTGTGATTCCTTGCTTGTTTCTCTCCTTCTCCAGAGCCGAAGTTGATAGTTTTATCATTTACGGTTGCTGGTTTTCTGTTTCTCATGATTGTATCATCATCTTGTACTATATTTCTGCTTAATGGAATCAGTCTTATTCAGAAAAAAAAAATTAAAAAAAAAAAAAAAAAAATTAAAAAAAAAAAAAAAAAAATTAAAAAAAAAAAAAAAAAAAAAATTT
>JAXQQM020065913.1:0-64650 GCA_034641835.2 Pinus albicaulis
GTGAGTTGAAGCATTAATGCATTATTTCTACACTGTCCCTGTTGTCTTCCACCAGCTTTTAACTTTATCAATAAAGGTCAGATTTCTCAACCAAAAAACCTCAAATATGAAAAGCCTTTTCTTGTTTCTCTGGTTCATGTCCACCTCCAGACATATTGGCTAGTGATGTGATCCCATGCAAGGAAGAATTGAAGCTTCATAAAAGACATCCAAGTTGATGAGCTCTTTCGATAGTAAGAATTTGTCTAGATGAGAGGCTACTTGATGAGCCCCTCCTCTCCTATTATTCCATGTGAATTTACCATTGACAGTAGGTATGTCCACCAAGCAGAGGTTTGATATCATATCATGAAATAGTTCCATTTCCATCTCGTTTCTACAAATTCCTCCTTTTTTCTCCTCAATTCGCGTAATCATATTAAAATTTGTTCCCATTAACCAATACTTCTCATTGTGATTTTTTTTTAGATTTCTTAGGCTATATATAAAAGCCTGTTTATCTCCTGGAATGTGTGGGCCATATAATGAGGAAATTGAGATCCATTATTTCGTCCCAATTAGTCTAAACCTTCCAGTTAGGATAGACCAATTCATCCTTCCACCATAACCTCTGTCGGGTTCCAGAGTATCACAATACCTCCTGCACTTCCTCGCGAATAAATAGACATTACTTCATATGTAGGGTTAAAGTGGTTAATGATTTCTTCTAATCTAAAACCCGAAACTTTGGTTTCCTGAAGGAGAACCAGTTATGGTTTTTTTGTCTTCAATCTTTCCTATAGGTATCTATGTTTTCCTTTGCTGTTAAGGCCCCTCACGTTCCAAGAGATCATTATCATTAGGGAATTATATGGTGTTTTTGAAATACTATTATAATAAGTATTACATGTCCTGAATTAAGTAACATTTCCCCAACCACCTGAATAGATTCTTGAAAATTTTTCCTGCCTTTCTTTTCCATTGTTTTAGACTTGGGATTGGTTTCCTGATTACTTCCATGAGGGGTGCTGGGCATATTTTCCATTTCAACTTGTCTTCATGCTTGGGAGGTTAGATATTGCTCAAAATTTTCTTTAAATAGAGTCTTTTGATCATCAGGGATAAATATATCATCAATATTTCTCCATTCTTGCAGCAATTTCTTCATAACCAGTTCCTCCTTACTTATTTCATCCTTGGTGATGTCTACCTCCACATCCTCTTGGTCTAGAGGCAAAAACTGATCCTCTTTGTCATGCAACTCTAATGATGCTTTTCCTTTGGTCTTTGAAGATTTTGGATTTAGATTTTCGGGTCCTTCCTCATGAACCTGTTCAACTTCCCTCCCACTCTCTCCTGTTTCTTGTTAAATTTCAAATCTGTTTTGATTGCTTTTTCTATGTATTTTGATTGCTTTGATGGTTTTCATGCTATTTAACATATCTTTTTTTTACTTGTAACCATTTTAAAATCCTCTTCATTTTCTGCGGGGATTCCCCCTCCCTCTGGTTGTTTTCCTTCCTGTTGTTCTGGGTTATTGAGAGAGAAATTTTTATAAAGATGGCCATATTAATGGCATCTTCTATATCTAAACGGGATGTTTTTGTATTCTATAAGATGTTTTCATACCTCCCCTTCATATTCCAATTCTATTTATTCGAGAAGCGGCTCCGTAATATTCGTATAAACGCAAATTCGAGAAAAATAATTATACCTTCCCCATCGTGTCGTTTCAGCTATCTTCACAAATCTCCCAAGAGAATTTCCAATACCTTCTAGTATCTCTAGATCCCAGAAGTCCACAAGTAAAGAAAATAGTCGTACCTAGTCTGGAGCCAATAGGAATTGTTCTTGATTTATATCATAACATTCCTCCCCTTTCCGAAGAAACATACCTGCTTTGTGGTAAAAATATGGTCCTCCAAAACTCCTTTCTTTGTCCAGAAGGTTTGTGAATATCACTGTAAAGAACCCCCTAGCCCCAAAATTGATATCAATGTGCCATTTCGGTTTCAATTTGAGTGGAATCCATTTTAGCAAATATTTCTTAGTTGGCCAAATTCCTATGAATTTACAGATTAAGTCTAGGTCCTTCATATACCCTCGGTACTGATCTAGCTTATTGGCCAAAATGAAAAAGTGAGGCTTCTTTGTGGCTCTCGGTGGGCATTACCCTCTGATTTTTTCCTGCCATTGGACCCCCAACACTCGACTCGTATTAGTGTCACCACCGCCACCCCCACCCCCACACCCCCCACCCTTGCAGGCCTGATTTCTTTACACTATAATCTCATGTCATTATATTTCTATAGGAGGGAATCTCACCCCCCCTGAAGATGCCGCCATGCTAAATTTATGTTGGGTTGTCATAGCTATGAGACCAATGGTGGAAGACCCCTATGGGACTTCTCTTTCTGTTTCACCTGACCTCCCTTCAGTGATCAGCCTAGGCTCAACGTCGGTGGATCCTTCATCTACTTATTTTTTGGTCACCTTCTGTGACGATATGTATGTGAACCTCTCTTCTCATGATGATGAGTCAGGTAGATTTACCACGTCAGGTGGTCTTTCTTCCACCAATCACCCCATATTCTATTACAATGATGACATTATGGAAGCATTTACCACCCTTTCCTTTATCTATTCCCCCTTAAATTGAAACCATACATTTGAACCACATACACCTTGTGGTAATTACATTGACACCCAATGTTTTGGTAAGGGGGCACCCATATTCGAGAGTCCAGGAGAAGCAATTATCCACAACCCTCATAGTGCATCTGGTCGTGTCAACTCTAGTACCATCATTCTTCCCCGTTTAGAAGAACCTCTAGAGTCCCATATCACTTCTGATTACTCTAGGGATGATCACCCTCATCATTCCTTCCTCTTACATCAATAACCTAGCCCCCTAGGCATTGTTGTTAACTAGCCTGTGTGTTTTCTAGGTGATCACCAGTTCATTATCTCCAAATCTATTCTTTGCGATAGTGACACCATGTATGCTAGCCCAGAAACTTAGTCCGTTTTATTCATATATGATGTACCAGAACATATTGGTAATCCTCCATTCCCTTTCTCAAACTGCATAACCATAACGAAAACAAATGGCACACCACATCATTAAAATGTGTTTAGATTCTCCTCTTTCTAAATAAATTTGGCATGACCATAACATGCTTGGTGGCACTTATGCCCCTCAACCATAAAAACCCCATCTCTCAGCCCAAAACAACACTGAAACTCCTTTCTCTGACAGGTCGTACCTTTCAGGTCATTTCCTAGAATAGGTCGCAATTTTCTGCCCAGTACCTGCTACCTAGGTTGTAGAATAGACCCCAAAAAGTGTGACCTGGCCTGTTCCTAAGCTTTGGGTGCCTAATTGAAACTTTAATACATAGAATTGAAAGAGTAGTGTTAGGCCTCTTACCTGCAGCTCACGGATCTCAATTCCAACAATCAGTTTGTCCGCTATGATCATTGTAAGACTTAGGGCCTTTTCTTGTCTCTAAATTCACCTCAGCTACATCTGAAAATGAATCAAATTGGAGGGAAAATGCCTTATTAGAAGAGAAACCCCATATTTTTCTTTTTCCAGTTGTGACCAAACTGTAGCTTGGTTTGGTGGCTAATCGGTGTTAGAGTCGGTATTCTCATCCCTCCGTCAGAGATCAAAATCTCTTTTGTTGCATTTCATTTTAGGTGTCTCATTTAGTTCAGTCATCTGCATTCTGTTAGGGGCATGGATTTCCTGATGGTAGGGGGATTTTTACTCATGTTCCTCATGTCTTGTACCTGCTGGTCTAATTCTGTTCATCAAATTCATGTACAGTCATGTTTGGTCTCTTGTTTGGCAAAGAATCATTTTAGGGTTTTAGGGTTCATTAGGTCTAGGGTTTCACTAAATTTGGTTTGAAAAATGTCTAATAATGCCAGCAGGCACATGAGGGAGGCTCGAAATAAGTTTTCATTGCAAAAATTTCATCATCATAATGCCTGATAATGATTCTTCTTCAAAACTCTGTTTTGAAGAAAATTCGTCAATTTTGTCTTTTGTAATAAATGTAATGTAATTTTCAAAAGTTTTTCAGTTGTAAAGTTCTTCAGGCGCAACCCTGGTCACCTTAGCCATTCCATGCCAGCTGTCCTGCAAAAAATAGACAAGAGATTCATCCATTCGGCTAAAAAATCAAAGTGGAAGCAAAACGAGTTTGTGAAAATGTCAAAGTTCAAACATTAGAAAGTGGGTTTTTCAAATCAAAAATCAAAGTCTATGGCCATAAAAGATATTTTCATTTTTTTCAACAACTCGTTACATGCCAAGAGATAACATTGAGCCGAGTTAAGTCATGGAAGAGCATAACGGGGTTTGAAGGCAGTTTGTGTGCGAAATCCTCTGTGAGCGCATTAGGTGAAAGATCGCGGCGCACACCTGCTTGATCGCGAGTGCATAGAGCCATTTTCTCCATGCAACTTTTAGAGCTGGTCTGAGCGCACACAACGGGCACGACATGGCAGGTTGTGTGCGTGGTGCATTGGCCCGAAACGAAAATTTGTTGCCATCTCTCACTCAAATTGCAAAATGAATTTGTCTCCTATGATTCAAGTAAGTTTGTGAGACTTTGAAATTACCATTGATCAGTGTTTGGTATTGTTTGAAGTGGAATAAGAGATTTGGAATGCCAAAGTTATAAACCCTATTCTCTTGTTACAAATTGCTCTCTTAGGGTTTGATTTTGAGTTTTAAAATTTGATTTTGGTGCCGAAATACTCCATCTCCCCCACATTGTTCATTCCTTCCCTCACTGTAATCCTATCATTACAATCTATCCCCTATTCCCTTATATTCTAAGCCACTCTTTTCATCTCATTCCCATTTCCCATTATTTTCCCCTTCCCATTTCATTTGTAAAGAATTCCCAAACCCCAAGTCCAAACAGTCAAGTGACTGTCCCTACACCTCTGATATCACTTGATTGAAATTCATTGTCCCCACTATCCTACTTTTCCCACAGTCCCTTCCCTTTGACACATATTAGGCATTAAAACAAAAAAGCACCAAATTCTCATTTTCAACAAGCCAAACATACACCTTACATGGACATTATGGAGAAAGACACTGATTCATCATATGACAGAGATAGTGATTCTACCACTGAGCTACATGCACCAAGAAGACCTCCTAAAGGTGGCAAACATGTGAGAGAAGAGCCCACCTCATTGACTGAATTGCAAGCCTGCCCACTTGCCATGGCATGTTTCCAACAACAGTCATGCTTTCAGTATTGTGAAATGATTTCTAGGACCCATTATAATCAGGATTTGGCTCATTTTTTTGTATTGAATTTGCGTGATGGTCAGGTGACTCTTGTTGGTGTAAATTTCACTTTGACACCAAAAACTATCTCCCAAGCGACTGGAATACCGAATGTGGGTGAATAGTGGAGCAAAAGACAGTAGGTGGAAAAAGTGTATTATGAACCATATATCAGGCCTGGCTATGTGAGGCAACTCAGCCGAGTGTTCCCTTTCATATTCTTTAAGGAGTCCTATGCGCCATTGATGAAACTCATTATCAGATACTTTAGTTGTGAGGGCCAGTTCTCACGCCTCTATGCCTATCATATCCGGTTATTGATGCATTTCACAAGAGTGAGGATGATGAACATTCCTTATTTCATGTGCCGGAACATTGAGAGAATGACCACTCTTGTGCAGAAGAAGACTCCCGAGCAGCAGCACAACAATATTTATCACTATGCGCTCATCAAGATCATTGTTGTACATCAGCTTGGATTGCAGGGTATTTCATGGGAAGATTTCATTTCCCATGAGTTCTTCAGGACTCATCAGGTTCCTCCAGAGATTTTTCATGAGCCAGTTGAACCTTCACATCAGCCTGAAGGTCACGAGATAGAGCCTATTAGTGTGTCGACATATGTCACTTATCAGAGGGGCACAAGAGGATTATTTGCAGCAGCCCGACGAGTACTATCTCCACCTGGGGTGGAAGGGGTCTCGTTGCCATCATCAGCAGCACAGGTATAGGTACAGGATAGAGGAAAGAGGCCTATGCAGAATGAGGGCCCTTCAGGAGGCCAAGATCCTGATTTTGTACTCATTGATGAGGATTTGAGCTCTCCAAGCTCAAAGTTGAGAGAGACCATTCAGGAGCAGAAGGCGGAGATAGAGACCTTGGCCAGATCAAGTTGGCTACGAGAGCTCCAATGGGTGATCAACTACTTGGAAGCGACGAAACAAATAGTTGGAGGATCGGCATACGGTCCATGGAGTTGCAAAACATCGTGAAACCAAACCATTTGCCCAAGAAGCCAAGCGAGATGACACGCATCGGCGGGAGATAGAGGTTGATCAAGGGACTTGGCTCGAAAGGCTCAATATCCATTTGGAGAAGCTCTTCGCAAGAAAGCGAGAGAAAAGAACATGTTGTGGCACATGAAGAACTATTATGGCGCGCGATCATGTTTGCGAGCGCGATGAAAATTACGACGATGTTAAGGAGGCCTTTGACGTGTAAAGACCATGATGGCTCCAAATTTTGGCCAAAGCTGCTGACTGACATATGCTTGATGGGGATCTTCAGCCCAAATTTCAAAGAAATTTGGAAAAATTTTTGTCGATTTTGAAATTTTGGCCTAAAACAGGTTGTTGGCGACGCGTAGTGTTACTTGGCGCGCGCTTACAATTGGGAGATCTTCTGGAGGAAAAAATTGTATTTATGGATTTTTTATGAAAATTTATGCATGCTCATGAATGGCCTAAGGATTTGAACAAGTTTTGGGTTGCCTGAAGGGTCAAAAACACCCTAAAAATGGCCTTTCTGCCACCTTTTGCACACACAGGAAGCAGTGTTGGGAGATTTGATTTTTGGAAAGTAAAATGGCAACCAAATCTAGAAATTCCACTTCGGTTGGAAAGTAGACAAGCAGGTCTTTCCAACGAGCTATCCTGCGCTCAATTTGGACTTTGGGAAGGCCCTCAAAATTGGCCTCAAAGTGGCACGATGCATTGAGTTTTCAGGCGCGGCGCATAGAGAAATTTGGCCTATTTTTCACTCAGCAGCTCAAATTTTTGCCTAGTTTTGGCCAGTTTGAATTTTTCATGTAACTCTTGATGTAACTTGATGTAAATTTATGACTTTGATGTAATTTTGGCACATATTTACTTATTCTAGTAGATTCATTCACCAAAAGGTGAAATGTAAGTGAATGAATCAGTTTCCTATCATATAGAGGCAAGTTGTTTCGTTGCCTATTTTCCAGTTCCTAGTTTAGATATGGTTGAAATAGCTCCTAGAATGATGAGCTCGACCCTTAGAGGCATGGAAATGAGTTAGGCTTGTCTATATCATGTAATTGATCAGTCATTTTCAGGGTTGGACACTTGGGATTGCTTGGAACTCCATTGTACATTTCATCTCTGTAATTTTGGCAAAGGAATAGACCAGGGTTTGCAACACTCTTTTGGATCCATATGGCTCTATGTTTTGATGGTGTGTTTATATTTGTGATTTTAAGTTTGATGATGTTTCATGTGCACCATTTTCCTACTTGTTTCTTCTTAAATTAAACAAATGAGTGACAAAGGTAGAATTCATTAGATTGTTGTGCTCTGCCTTGAAATTTTGTTTAATTTTTCATGTTTTAATCTATTTGAAGAGGATCGTTGAGAGCCTCTTGCCCTCTTCAGCTCCTCACCTGTCTAAACCATCCATCCATTTAATTCAAAGCATCAAAACAATTTTCTTCCTTGCCCCATTCAGAACTCTACAAAAACTAGGCCTCATCCCCGAACCCAAAACTGCCTTTCCCTTTGATTCCAACAAAAACCCCCAAAAACAAATAAAAATATTTTACTTATATACCTAACCTAAAATAAGCTTTTATTTCAAGTCATCTCAAGCCTTATTGATTATCTTTGCTGAGATTGACACGGAGAGAGCCCTCTCCTGATTTGGTAGGGCTAGCTACCAGATTAAGCGTGGTTTGATGTTACCCTGAACTCTGCCTTCTTTAGCTTGAGGTAGATTTAGGCCATCACATAGTGGCGACCATATAGGGGATAAAATGGTTTGCTTGTTAGTGTTATTTATTTATAAGCTACAGACGGAGCCTGAAGTTATGCCAGGTAGCCTTCGAAACGCTCTTGCTTTGCATTAGCGAAAGTAGATAAACGCTTCTTCAGTCAATCTCTGGTCTAGTTTGTAAACATAAAATATAACTTGAAAATTTCCCCAGTACATGTATCAAGATAGATTTGATGGTTGATGGTGGAAAACGATCAGACATCGCAAGGCTGAAATCATTCACTTGGCGACTCCCGTGTCGAAGAATCCTAAGGTTTAGAATTTTTATGGCGACTCTACTCTTCAAGAATTAGTAGCCTAAGGAATTTCTTAGTGAATTAATTGTTATCAAAATGGTTTCACCGGATCGAAGGTATGCTCCCATGAGCCGAGATCACATTCTAGGTTTTCCAAATAAAATTCCTAAGGTAGATTGGCAAAAGAATTTTCCTACGTTTAAAGATGATGATAGGAAGGATGCTTCTTTACATCTGGTTAGATTTCACATACATATCCGCAAGTTGAAGGTTGATTTTCCTGAAGATTGCTTGATGAAGATATTCATGGCCACTTTGGAAGGTGAAGCCCGATCTTGGTATGAAAGTTTGCCGCCTGCTTGTATTTACTGTTTAAAGGATTTTCATACCATGTTCTTTGAAAGGTATAAAGAATCTTATACATCCTTAACTTTAGTTCAGAACTGTTGTAGCCATGTTCATAGTTTTATTGAAAATATTGAAAAAGTCTATGAAGATGATGACTTCATGGATGATGAGATCATGGAGGCTTTGTACGAAAATCCATTTCAGCAGCATAAAGAGAACTTAGAGGATACCCATCAAGATGATCAAGAAACTTTGCAGCAGGATAAACATCTTAGTACAATGGAAAATGATGAAAGAGAAGGTTTTGTTTCAGATCTGTCCATAGAAGAAGACAATATGCAGGAAATTCAAGTTTCAATTCAGAATGTGATAAAGTCAAGTAAGCTATTTCAGATCTAGATTCAGATCATGATTATCAAGAATACCTTGTGCTGAATCCCATGAAGGAGAACTCTACTGTTGAGATCATATGGAATGAAGAAGACAGAGTTATTGATCCACAGCTTCTCATTTCATTAGAACAAAGCCTTCATGAGGAGGTAATCCAGTCAATTCATGAAAAACAAGATGAGATATTTGTTCAAGTAAGTGAAAGTTTTTCTTTCAATAACTCAGTGATAAATGATAATTTGATTGCCATGTCATATGAAGAGGATCAACAATGTTTTCAAATTTCAGAAGATCAGGGAATTAAGGACTATCATTCAAGTTTTTCATGTTTTAAAATTTTATTTCATGAAGACAATCACTGTTTGAGCAAAAGAAAACAAAAAGTATTATCTCCTCTATCTGAAGATGAAATAGATCAACTCCTAAAAGGTCATGTTACAGCCCAAGCTAAAGCAGATTTGCAGTGTCCACATGGTCAAGAAAGTGTTGGTGAAACTTCTTCCTCTTTTGAAAATGATGATGGTCTTGTAATTAGTTGTATAGATCAGCAAACAGATAATATTTTCTTTCATGAAGATGATAAGGCTGTCATGTTTGATAATCTTGAATATTATTTTCTGTTTAAGAATGACCTAGACCATGAAGTTGAGGAATAAGAACTTGAGAGAGACAATATGCCAGAATTTCTCATGGTTAAGGAACTTACAGCTAACACTCAAATGGCAGAAGCTTATACCTCTCTGTGCCTTCCTATCACTCAGCAATCAATTGTTCTTTCAGATCATAATGAAGTGAGTAGTTGTAATTTTGCTGCTGGATCTCAAGACCAACTAGTGCTTTAGGATTTTCAAGATCCCTTCGGAATTATTTTGCAAGCATCAGAAAAGATAAATGTTTCCTGGTTTGTTATCATAAGCCTTGGTTTCAGTGGTTATCATGAGTTGCTTACATGTACATCATTCTACCTACTCGAGAAAAGTGAGAGCAGAATTTTGGTATGTAGCCATCTGCTGGATTGGTTATATTGGAAGGATCATTACACATGATTGTACATATTTCATCAGTAGGTAGTTGGTTGTCATTATGATTTGAAGCCCTCAAATCTCGATGGATTGCTGCCATTAAAAAGCTTTGTAAGTATGAATTTCAGTTAAGTAGGTTTTGATTCATTTTTGTTTTAGTCAGTTTCAACATAGTTTCAGAGCAAGTGTGTACTGCCATCATTCATTCAGTTTGGGGCCCGAAGTGAAGGCTATAAATCTGAAGGCTGATTTTAGTCTTGGTTTAGTTTGGTGAGTCAGGTCTTTAAGTCATTTTGGTTTCAAAATTGAGTCAGTTTGAGTCAATTTTCAGTCAATAAAATGAGTCAAGAGTCTTGTTCTGTTTGTCAAGTTATCGACTCCATAGCCCAATGGATGAAGGCACTGCCTACTCTCCCAGAGATCTACCATTATTGGCACCTCCAAGGAGCTACCATCCCCATTGGAGCCAATGTTAGAGTCGGTATTCTCATCCCTCTGTCAGAGATCAAAATATCTTTTGTTGCATTTCATTTTAGGTGTCTCATTCAGTTCAGTCATCCGCATTCTGTTAGGGGGCATGGATTTTCTGACGGTAGGGGTATTTTTACTCATGTTCCTCATATATTGTACCTTCTGGTCGAATTCTATGCATCAAAATCATTTTCAATTCATTTACAGTCATGTTTGGTTTTGTTGTTCATGCCGACTCCTCGTTCGATTTCTTGGCCACTGATCCTGCCCAAATCTGTTTAAAACCCTCTTTGGTGACCTAAACTCCCTATATTCAGCCTATTTCTACCCTTCTCTGCCCAAAAAATACATCTCGAAAAGGCTGATACCTGCAATTAAAATATATCAGGCCTAGCCCTTCAAGCCTTAGCTCCCTATGTTTCATCCCCCACATGACTCAGGCGCAAAATCGCGTGCCAGACAAAAAGGGGCTTAGGGTTCAAAGTTTTAGGCGCATCTGGAGCTGTCTAATCGAAAATAAATTGACGGAGTGGAGTCCTGCTTACCCTGGTGGTCCCCGCGCTTTTGAAACCAGTTGTTTCATTCCGCACCACCTTTTTTGGGAAGGCGGTATTTCAGCGAAACGTAGCGATCCCATACGATGATCGCCATGTGTCCTGGTGTACGTCCCAAAACCGCCCCCATTTCGTGAGTTATCGACCGGTCAAAATTCGGGCAGCAGAATCCACCATCACCGTTAGATCTCAAAGCCTTCATCCAATGGCGATCATTCCCCAAACCTGCACGGGCGATAGCAAAAGGAAATCGTACCTCGGGTCCACCATTCCATCATTGTCTGATTGATTTTCAACCGTTGATTCTATTTGCTGATCTTATGGCTCGGAATTATCGACACACCCCACTGACCGATCAAGCCCACCTCCACATCAACACTTCTACTTAGCCCTTCATACGCCCCCGTGGCATTTCCATCCTCCGCCACCAACCATATATTCTTTTATGTGTTATATTCTGGGGTTTTCATTATCAATCATCTACCCTGTTAATCCATCGTTGTTCCTATGTATCATTAGTTACCATCCTGCATTGTCTCATCATTTTACCCAGTCTATATCACCATCTCCATTATCATTGTCACATCCACAACCCCGGTGTCTGGTTTCCTTTAATTTGTTTACGGATTTTTGCAGGTATCGGGCGCTGAAGAATTGTCATAGTTTGTGACCTACAGCACAAGAGCCAAAGGCTTTTTAAACGACCATCTATCAGGCGTAGAATGATGACACAAAGATCCGGGAAATATTGTCGATAAGACATTATTTAACAAAGCAGAGATGGAATTTATCAAACCTCTCAAAGCAATTCAAAAGGGGCAGGTTCTGTTAGGTGAGAACATTAATGGTGCTACACAGAATATCGAAAAAAGATCAAGGAGCTCAGTATCCGGTGTTGAGGAATTTAAATCTTAATCCAAAGTTCACAGGGCAAGGAGTACGGATGCACGAGAAAGCAACCTCAAGGTTTTATTGCAGCATAGTACTTACAACGGATTAACACCGGCAAACACTTTGGGCGGGCATTTTCTCACCATTTTGTTTCAATGAAATAATTAATTGTTGCACCTACTTCTTTTATGAGTTTTCTCACCTCCGTCCTCTATAAATGGGGAGAAGAAAAACATTTTAAGGGTTCTAGACTTTTATCAGAAAATTGTGCTGTGAAATCCATTTTGGTATACATTTTGTAAAAGCTTTTGTATTGAGGCCCAGAATCCGTAGGGTCTTAGTGAGTTGGAGTTCTGCCTGTTTAAAGGATTCTAGTCTTTAATATCTCACAGTATGTAAACTTCTCTTACATGTTTAATACAATATTCCATTTCATGCATCTTCTCATATCATGTTACTGGAATGCGAGTGGCTCACTGATTTTAGATAAGGATTCATCCTAGTAGATGCCCATATTTGGATCAGTCTAGCGCTTTAAATAGGCTCAGGCATGATATACTTTTTCGTATTCATTCCATCCACTTTTCTGCTATATTAGTTGCTTTGGGAGGGTGCTTTTAAAACGCCATTGTCATGTATGGATTCTTAGAATGATAAGCCCATATGTGGTTCTGTTATGTATCTGGGTATCATACCAAAGTTAACTAATATCCTCCTATGTTTCTTTCCCTATATGCACTTTCTGATATTTGATTTCTGTGGCGTATTATTTGAACCGGCCCTCTTTACAGTAAATTGTCTCTTAGCTGTCTGATGCTTTAATATTTGAGCTTTGCATTGTGCCTCTACAACATTACTTTCCCTGTGACAATTTCTGTGATTTCTGGTCCCATTTTCAATCAATTTTCTTGTTTAACAAGAGATGGTAGGAGAGTCTTTGGATTGACAACCCAATTTTATTGTATGCCTCCTGCTATGCTAAGATGTCCTAGGCACTGGTCTATGGCAACTCTAGGCTGTCTCTAGGGTAGACAATAATTGTTGAAAACATCTTTCTGGTGCCGTTGCCGAGGAGTGAATTTGAGAATATCAGTTTCCCTGGGCCTCAAAAAATCGTATTCACTCTCTAATCAAGTGAGCACAGAGAGTTGAAGAGTTGCATATCTCTCACCTTGGCGACTCCACATTATTGTTTAATTGATAAATCTATTGGTAGTCCTGGCTCCTCGAAAGCCCCATTTAAGATCAGATACATCCAAATCAAAGATACCCTCTATGTCTGACCCAGAGAATATTATACATAGAAGAAGTTGGAGAGGGAGGAAATCAGCTCGTGCTGAAATTCCTAAGTTTTTCGAAGGAGATTGTCCACCTTCTTCTTCTCAAGAAATTCCAGTAGGGTATCCCAACTCCACTGAAGAAAATCCTGAATACTATTCAGATAGCCCACCCAGGGGAAGTGCTAGAACCAAAGAGAACTTTTGTCCTACCCCTGAGGCCGAAGAAGTTAAAGAAGTTACAGAAGTAGCCCCTGTAAATCGTGAATTGTTTCCGTCTATGCCTTAGGCTGCTGTACAATATATTCCCATTGTTATTCATACTCCACTTCCTCCTACTCCTCTTCCTTCATTTGCACAACCCCCACCTCCTCCAATGGCTAATGTTCCTGCCTTTTTGTTGAATAAATATGCTCCCCTGGCATTACCACAAGTGCTGAATGATATGCCCTAGGATTATTTGAAGGTACTGCCCAGATTCACTGGAGAAAATGAAACTGATGCTCAGAAACATCTTGAGACTTTCTGCTCTTTTGCAGAGAAATTTAATGTTGAACATTTAGATGTGGTCTTAAGATTATTTGTGCAATATTTGGATGGTGAATCCAGAAAATGGTTCAAGACATTGGGAAACCGTTTAGTAACCACCTGGCATGACATGGAGAATACTTTTCTCATGAAATGGGGAGAAAAGAAAGATCATGGATAGTGTCTCACTAAGTTCAATACACTCAAGAAGAAACATAATGAAGGGGTCGGAGTTTATTAAGAGATTAAATAAGTTATATCTAAATCTCTCTGCAGATATGAAGCCCCATCAGAACGCTGCCAAAGTTGTTTTCATAGAAGCCTTTGACTCAGATTTCGGTTTCTCTCTCAGGGAAAGAAAGCCTGCCACCCTAGATGATGCTCAGTCAGATGCACTTGAGTTGGAATCAAACTTTTCCTCCACTGAAAAATTAAAAGGAAAGGCTGAACAGGATGTTAGAAGGAAGGGGAAAGAAGAAGTATCCACTTCCAACCAGGATAAGGATTCAGATAAAATGGAGGAAATAAGAAAAATGATTAAGAAGATGGTGAATCTTGAATTAGAGGCAAAGAACCCAGTTCCTAAGAATTTTTATAATGCTCCAAACAAAGGTTACAATCCTCAGTATAGAAAGCCACCCCTGCAGATATTGCCAAGAGATCCAAAAGAACAAAAATATCAAGTACCACATCCTCTGTATTTAGATGGTCCAGAAGATGACTCTACTGAAAACGTTGCCTATGAGGTATAATGTCCGTTGCAAGAAGATGAAAAATTTGAAGACACGGAAGAAGTAGAGATTGATCATTGTTGTAAATAGTTTGAGGACTTCATGTTGGCACAATTCAATAGAAAATATGATCTCAGATCTTCACGAAAAAGGGCCCGGACTCAAGATCAAGAAGAAGATCCACCTCAGAAAGAAGCACCTGCTCAAAAAGAGATGACAATGCAGAAAGCCGCAGATAAAGGTAAGAATCCTCTAAATACTCCTCTGCAGTCTAATAATCAAGGTCCTTCTTCTTCCTATACAGTTAGTCCTCCTAATGCCGAGTCTGTGTCCAAAGATCTTAAATCCTCAGCTGAAAATAAAGAATCAAAGGAAGTTGTAATAGACAAATCCTCCCCTGCTTTCAATTTGCAAAAAGAACTTGAAATAGTGAAAATCCCAGTCCCCTTGACTGAATTATTGAAACAAACTGCCTATCAATCTCAAATTACTTTATTTATGCTCCCTCCTGAAACACCAATTATTCCAGATAGTTTAAACCTTCAAGAAGAAAGGCCCATGGTAGTATTTGGCCCTCATGTTGAGGAGATAGATCCTTCTACTCCTCCTTTTTATGTGTCTCTAGTGATTCATGACCTGTTGCTACACAATTGTATGTTAGATTCTGGGGCTTCCCATAATCTTATGCCTCTGTCTGTCATGGAACAACTAGGGCTGCAAATCACACGTCCATACAAAGACCTATATTCATTTGATTCCAAAAGGGTTAAATGCCTGGGGATGATTAAAGATTTAGTGGTCAATTTGGCCCAAATTTCCGACAAAAAAGGTGTGGTGATGGACATTGTGGTGGGCGATATCCCGACTCGCGCTTTGGCATGTGGCTGTCAAGGTCTTGCAGGGTATGAAAATAGGTGGGTCACTCAAAATCGTTTGACATACGCCACTATCCCGATCTTTGGTGACGGGGAGGAGATTGTACGGAAAGCCAGATTTGTCGAGATGGTAACTAAGGCTTGATAGCTACGAAAATTTTCCGATCTATAGTAAAGAGGGAGATTTTTTTCATGTTTGATGATGGAAGAAGACCAAAATTATGCTCGGGAACCATCCTTCGTCAATTCCAAGGCCCGAAGCGACCTTTAGTAAATAATGAAGCGGGAATTTGGACCTTACATTTTGATGGAGCAAATTCAAAAGAAGAAATGGGTAAGGACATTATTAATTTCTCCTACGAGCGGATGGGTCCCTCTGTCTTTTAAATTGGAATATGAGGCTACTAATAATGTGGCTGAATATGAAGCATTGCGGTAAGGATGCAGGGCAGCCGGGAGCATGGGCATACAAAGTTTAAAAGCTCGGGAAATTCGGGCGAAGGTGGTCGAAAATATTAGAAATCAATGTCAAACCAAGCATCCTCGGTTGAAGGCATATAGAAATGAAGTATGGGACTGGTGGAAAATTTCTTCTCGGCATTTAATATTGAGTTCATGCCTCGGGGCCCGAATAGAATGGCGAGATTCTCTTGCGGCAAGTTTGCTAGTACTTTCCATCCTCCTCGAGAATCCCATTTTAAGATATGAAGTTGAGGTACGTTATAGACCATCAATTCCGAGATAATATTAAGCATTAGCGGGTATTTGAAGATGATGAACGGATGAAGAGATTTACGGAGGCAGGTGGGTGAATTTTATAATATGGAGGTTGACGATTGTGAAGAAGAGGAGAGGTAGAATATTACGGAAAACGAATGGGAAGAAAGTAGCGAGGGTAGTGAGTCTTCTTGACTAAAGAAAATGTCATTCCTAGAGGGTTGGTGCCTCTGAAAAGAATTGTTTGATAAGAATGATGTCTCGTTGCGGCCCTAGTAAAATAGCGAGGAAGATCGGGTTGAAGATCTAAATCTCGGTGGCGATGCGGGCCTAATATTGTCAAAATATCCAAGAAGATCCTAGAGGAATACAAAGAGAAATACTTGAAATTATTTCGGTCATACGGAGACGTGTTTGCATGGTCCTATCGGGACCCTAAAGAATTTTGATATCGGTACTTAATCGACGCAAATTCCTCTGAGGGGGAAGGTGTAAAGCCTTATAGCGAGAAGCTTAGGCGGATAAATCCTCTCTTACTTCCCTCAATCGAAAAAGAAAATCAAAAGGCTACTTTGAAGGCCAAAATAATTGTGCCAACGAGTGCACTCGGGAATGGGTAGCAAATGCGGTCCGTCACGAAAGAAGAATGGAGAAATAAGGTTATGTGTAGATTTTAGAAATTTAAACAAAGCATCCTTAAAGATAATTATCCACTTTGCCTAAGATGGACCACATTTTATAAAAAGTGGTTGGAGCTTCCGGAATGTGATGATGGATGGATTTTACGAGGATTTATAATCGGGTGGCTACTTCAGCGAAGATCAAAGAAATTTGCTTTCCACCACTCCACAGGGTACCTTCATGTATGCCGGATGCCTTTTGGGCCTAATTAACGGGGGCTTACGTTTCAAAGGGCAATGGATATTGCTTTTTGTTGTCGAGCAGGATAAATTTTTTAGTGGTATATCTTGATGATATTACGGTGTTCAAAGGATGATATTGAACATATTCAACACTTGCGAGAAGACCTTTGAAAAATGTAGAGGTATGGCCTTTCCCTCAATCCTCAAAATTCCTTATTTGCGTTAGAAGAGGAAAGCTTTTGGGACATTGTAACTAAGGATGGGGTAAGGATAGATCCTAAAAGAGAGTCGAAGTTGTAAATAGCATTTCTCTCCCCGGGAATAAGAAGAAGTGCGAGGTGTTTTTGGGTCGTATAAATTTTACGAGAAGATTTATTCCTAACTATCTTTTGAGATAGTTAGGCACATGACGGATATGCGAAGAAGAATAATGAGGTGAAATGGTCACCGAGTCACGAGAGGCCCTTGCTAGGATTAAAGTTTGCATTTATTTGAAGCCCCTATCTTTGGTTGGGGCTGATTACAACCAAGCCATTTATGATTTTCATTTGCTTCACCTCATACGATGTGGGCGGAGTTTTGTTACGAAAAATGAAGATGGATATGAGCGACCCATAGCCTTTTTTGATCGAATTATTACACGATGCGAGAATTGAAGTACAATATAATAGAAAAGCAAGCTTATGCCCTGGTGAAGTCCCTCAAAGCCTTTAGAACATATGTTTTGCGAGTCTCACATTGCATATGTCCCTACGAGCGAGTTTGTCCAGACATCCTCTTTCGGGGAGATAGTGAAGGGGAAAAGAGGGAGATGGATTGCAAAGATACAAAGAATATGATTTGGATATTAAACCTACTAAGTTGATTAAAGGACGAGGGCTTTGCTAAAATTTTATACGAATCGAACTATCGGTACAGGCATAAATATACATGATAGCAAATGGAGAGTCAGAAGAAGTAAAAGAGCGACGAAGTGGAGATGGCTACCCGAAGAAAATACATATAAGGTATCTCACCGATCCTTGGTATAAAGAAATAGTAGAATACCTTTTGACACGCGATTGTCTGACTGTGATAAGGAAAAATACGAGAGCGTTAAGGCTAAAAGCACAAAAGTATAGTGGAAAATGGTCGATTATATTGGAGAAGTCCCTTCGAGGGCATACTATTATTGTGCCTCGCGAGAAAATGAAGTGGAGAATATAATGATAGAAAGATTTCATGAAGGAATTTGCGGAGGCCATTACGAACAAGAGCCACGGCTCATAAAATACTGAAAAATTTTGGTTTCTCTTGTGGAAATTGTTTGGAGATGTTTTCGCACGGGTTAGAGCATGTGATAAGTGTCAAAAATTTGCGGAGGCCATTACGAAATTTGGAGAGCCACGGCTCATAAAACTGCGAAAGTACAGTTTCCTGCGGCCAAAATTGTTTGGAGATGTTTTCGCACAGGTTAGAGCATGTGATAAGTGTCAAAAATTTGCGGAGAGAGACAAAAAATTTATTTGCTATGCCTTTGATTCCTATTCATATTGATGAGCCATTCCAACGATGGGGGATTAGATTTTATGGGTGAAATACATCCCCCATAAAGTGAAAGCAGCACGGATGGATGCGGCGCAACGGTGCTTTTACAAAGTGGGTGGAAGCCATACGCAGGGAATGCTACGTACGTAATCATCAAGTTCATGGAAAGAAAACATCATATCGAGGGATTTGTTTGTCCGGCTAAGATTGTGGCGGTTAATGCGCCAGGCCTTCAAATCTACAAAGTTTGTGAATTTACGCCGGCCAATATAATATTTCATTAAATGTACTCCCACGACTTACTATCCACGGGGGGAATGGTTTGGCGAATCCTCAACAAAACTACGGTGAGGGCCTTGAAGAAAACAATCAATGAGAATCAAAGAATTGGGACTCCCAGAATTAAGGTTTGCTTTATGGGCCAATAGAATAACAGGTAAGAGAGCAATTGGAAAATCTCCTTATGGTGGTGTATGGACGAGCGGCGTGTTTCTGTGTGGGCGGCTTTACCAATGGCACGTTTCATCGGGAAAGTCGGGGAAGAGCCGGATGGTATGGTCGAGAAGAATTAATCGATTGGTAGAAGCCGGAGGAAACCGGAATCAAGTGAATCGAGAGATTAGCAATATCGAGAGAATATGAAAAACATCTTCGACCACCATGCTAAAGACATGAGATTTCAAATTGGATATAAGATTGCTCGGGTGGGATGTTCGAAAGGAAACGAAAAAGAACAAGCATGGTAAATTCGATCCACTTTGGTTTGGCCCATTCAAAATTATGGAAGCAGAGAAAGGAAATAATACATTTATGTTGGAGAATCTACGGGGCGATTCATTGGATGCCCCAGCGGAATGGCCAATTTCTCACGCACTAAGCTACCGATTCGATGCGAGGGCAAAGATGGCACGGTGTACCATATTGTAAATTAATTTTTTGTTTTTGTTTTGTTTTTGTTTTTGATAATGAGGGAAATGGGGTGTATTACAAGTGAAAAGCAAGAAGAATTATCGGAAAGCGAGGATCTACATACGGGATGATTAGATGGTACGAGTTCTCGGCAAATCCGGGAATGAATGTGTCATCCCAGTGGAGCCAATGTGTTCATGCTAACTCTTCATTTAAAATTTTGAGCGTCGATCTAGTCCAAATCTATTTAAAACCCTCTTTGGTGACCTAAAATCTCCATATTACGTACATCACTACTCTTCTGCGGCAAAAAAATACATTTTGTGAGAGCATATTCACAATTAAAATACATCGAGCCTAGCCCTTGGAAGCCTTAGCCCCCTTTGTTTCATTCCCCACATGACTTGGGCACAAGGCCAGGTGTGCCCCGGACGAGGAAAGGAGCTTGACGTCCAAAGTTCGAGGGCGCGTCTTCGGCCGTCGATCAAAAACCAATCGACGGAGCGGAGTCCACCCAACACCGGTGGACCCCGGCCGTGGTGCCCCCATTACTGGCTTAGGCTATTCAATTCCGCACGGCCTTTGCGCTGGGCAAGGAGGTATTCTCCCTTGGGCCGGCGGCCCCGATCCCATGCGGCGATTTGCCCGAGTGTCCCTTTGTATAATTCGAAACCACCCCCATTTTGCGCGTTAAAAGTTCGCCAAAGACGTGCGGCGGAATCCCTGTCGCCGTCGGATCTCGGTATTCATGCAGCGAAATTTGCTCAATAATGAATATTTATCGAAGTTATCCTGGCCACACACTAATTCGAATTCATGTATAACACATAACCTCTTCTACAATTGATCAACAATTTGTGGAAATAAGCTTGATCGCATACGCACATAAACACAATATGTAATGGGGAAATATTATAGCTGAAAAACCCCGGCTATTTTGTATATTATAATATAAGAGAACATGTAACAATCTCGGTACAATACTCCTCACAAGTACTCGGTACGCTCTCCAAAAGTTACACACAAAACTAGCTCGATTTTGAACAAGTCACGAGTTCAAACTCATCCACTATTTACTTTTGCCTCTATTGCGCAATCCAAGTTGGTTGAATGAGAGATCCAAGTTCGAATCTCCTTGGCTTCAACTACGCAAATCATCATTGGAAATATCCTCCAATTATTGTGCAATTCTCATACACAACTCATGTCATGACTAATAGCAAACTCACCCTTTCATCTACCTCTTCCACTTGGTCTTCATCGGCATCCCATCTGCAGTCAAATGATGTGTTCTTTAGTTGAATAATGAGTTAATAATTAGTGAGTTAAATAATATTTAATTCACACCACTCATCACTAGTGTATTAGCCGGTTAAACTAAATACAACTTGTTCAACTAGTTAAAAACGAACACAACTCCACCAAGCTGTCTCATCAACTCCACCAAGCTACGCCACTTGAGTTCTATGCTGAAGTCAACCATGCATGAGCTCAACCAAACCCTAGAAATAACGTAATTCCTATGTCGGGTGCATGGGCCACATCGTAGCTCCAATTTGAAGTCTTTGCTGAGAATAAACTAAAGTTTATAGTCCAAATATTATTAAGGGTTAATAATATTTGACTCACCTATTTTAGGCAGGCGATCTAGACTTCGACACCGTATGTCTAAAAATAGAGGTCCATCTATTTTTACCAACTCGACCAATCATCCAAGAATAGCATACGCTCCTAGACCATGCTCCATATGCAAATATACATAGTCTAAAAATAGACTTTGCGCCAAAAATAGCACAACGGGCCCACTTAGTGAAGGTGACTTCATTTCACTAAGCTCCATCATCTTGTTGCATTTTTCAACACTCCTCTCGACAAGATATGGATTATCACCACAGCCCACATCTGCCTCACAGCCAAATTCAAAATTTGCTCTGACGAGTGGCGCCTTCGTTAAGATGTCGACATCACGATCCTCGGTCGGAATATATGAAAGTAACATGATTCTCACGTACACAATATACGATATGATGGTACACGATGTCGATGTGTTTGGATCTATCATGAAATGTTTGGATTGGCGAAGTTTAATGCAACTCACAGTTATCACAATAAATCACGGTAGGCTCCACGAAGTGCGACCCCGAGCAATCCCAGCGAGGGATGTTCCTCATCCCGAAATAGCCTCGCATGCGAGAGCGAAGCACAGCACTTCGCCTTCGCCTGACCTCTGCGGGGCGGAAGTGCCACGGATCTGCGCTACTGCGCTGCAAGAAGCTGCTTTGTCGACCCGATGCGAAGACTCCTCCGGATGTGCTCTTCGGTCCGTTGGGCTCCACCCAATGCATCGATGAAGCCCGAAGCTTCGCTCCATCCTCCTGTGCGGCCACATAGACCATATCTAGATGTGCCACTAAGATAACACAATACATGCTTTCCTGCCTTCCCGAGAGAAGAGCTTGGTAGGCTTAACCATAGCTTGCGAAAGGCGTAAGTTATGACATAGCATATATGGACGTGTATTGACAGTCCGTAAGCGGCCACCAACATCGATAGGCAATTGGCATCCACTACCTCTGGCAGTAGCATTATCCTTCCTCCAACCACCGAGGAAGAGGAGTATCGACGAGGCTTGCAGCCATGCATGTTGAACCTCTCCGGTATCTCAGGAGCATACTTACCCTGGCTCATCTTGAGTCCACCAGCAGCATTTGCCAAATCTCGATCCCGGGAAATAATGAAGGAGGCCCAGTCCTTCATCTCAAACTCTAGCGAGGTCCTCCTTGCATGAGAAAGTATCAGCAGCTCATCACCGGTCAAAATCGAGATCATCTACATACGGAGTACAATGATCGGCAGCACCCTCCACCACAATGCGAGTACGAGGTTAGGATCTTCCTCACTCTTGGAGAATCCAAGTCGGTGAAATGCGTACATCTCGTGTGTACTGACACGAGGTGCTGCTTCGGCCGTGCGGTGCTATCTTGAGTCGGCAAGCATACGAATCAACGCGAAGATCTCAAAACCTTCGGGCTGCTCTACGTACACCTCCTCCTCAATGAATCTAGTTGAGGAACACGGTCTTCACATCCATCGATGGATGTGCCATCCCATATGCGGCGAGAGAGCTAGGATCGCTCCCAGGTATGAAAGAGTACCTTGCGACGGGTGCAAAGGTCTCCTCATAATCGGTCCCCTCGATGCGGCGAAGCCACGGGCAAAAATCTTGCCTTGTACTTCTCCACACTCCCCATCGACCGCCCCTGCTTCACTTTGTAGATCCATCGCGAACCCACCAACGATTTCCCCTCCCGGTCGCGAGACAATCTCCCATGCATTGTTTCGACAATCAAATCATACTCTTCCACCATGGCATCTACCCATGCGGGTTCCTCCTGACTTCTCGAAAGAGGATGGCTCTGTCACAACACACATTTTCTCATAAGATCCATGTATCCGATTAATAACCGTTCGTTGACTATCTCACTTGTATTTGTCTTGTAGGTGGTCTACAACCCTCTGCGCATCTTCGGCAGTCGCTCGGCCTGTAGTGCGCTTGCGCCCTCGATGGTTGGCGGCGCATGAGTGGTTTCTTCCTCCCCGCAGACTTTCCTCTTCGCCCAGCTGATCCACATCCAGGAAGCTCCTCCTTAGGAGCTGTAGCTCCTCATACGCATGCAAGTGTGGCTCCCTCTCGAGCGAACGCTTCATGGCTTTCTCCTCACGAAATTGATATCCCGTCGCCTGACGAGTCTTGCGACGTACGGCAGAAATACACCGATGGTTGTGAGGTGTATCGGTGTGCCCCACAAATATTCCAACCTGCGCAGTTGGATCCGACTTCTTTCTGGCGTCCTTCGTCACATGCATGTCGACGGTGAGCCAAAAATCCTCGGATGAGAAATGTCGAGGCCTCTTGCCGAACGCCTCCTCAGGTGTACTCATGCCAAGTATCTTGTAAGGGACAACGGTTCTTTGCTCCTTTGCGATGTTTTGCATGCCTCGACCCACAAGTGAAGGGGTAGGCCCTGATCATCACCAACATCGCCGTCACCTTTTAATCGTTCTGTTCTTCTGCTCGGCAACCCGGATTACTGTGTGGGTTATGGGGTGCGATGAGCTCTCTCACGATCCTTACGCGCTGCAAAAGTCCTTCGGAGTCGGTAGAGATGAATTCACCACCATTGTCACTCCTAAGAGCCTTCACATGCTTCCCAGATTCCTTCTCACCGGCGCCTTGAATTCATGAGCTTTGAATATGTCGCTCTTCTTCTGCATAGAGAAGATCCGGCCTCAGAGAGAAATCATCGACAAAGATCACATGGTACTTGTGCTTTGCTATCGAAGCCCCTGCGAGAAAGGACCACACACGTACGTAGCGGAACTCTCTCGAGATCGTCGTGGCGCGACTATCCTTCTCGTCGAAAATTAGCTTTCTGCATATTTTCCCAAGGTACACCCCTTGCCTTGATTTGGCTGCCTTGAAGTGCCCTTAGGAAGCCCGGTAGAAATTTCTTCTGAGTATCTTCAAGGCTCCATGGTGAAGGTGGCCCAATCTCTGTGCCGCATCTCGCCCTCATCCTGAAGCTCACCACTTCTCACCGCACTTGCATGCCATTCTTTGCGCAACCATCTACTTGCTGGCCCCGATAAAGGTTCTTGACTTGAACCCCTATCTTCGGGTCTCTCCAATTGTCTTCTTTTGCGTGGAAGCCTTTCCCTGGCGAAGACCACACATCGTACCCCTTGTCTTCCAACATCGCCACGGAGATCAGATTCTTCATCAATCACGGAACATGCAATACTTCCTTCAATACGAAGGGTTTACCGAGACTCCCTCTCAAAGTAGATGCAGAATGCCGAGTCACTTGTATCTACCGCCATCGCCCATCTCAATGTGCACTCCAGATCTTTCCTTCGAGATGCGACGGATCCAGATCTCTTGTCATGTGAAATGACGCACCCTTTGTCCAGAACCATCTTTTGATCCCCATCACTTGAGACCGACATGCGATCGGTGAAAAATACGAGTTCAAGTTTGGGAGCGATGCCTCTCCGTGAGATCAGAGCGACCCTTCTTATTTTTCTTCTTTTGTGGACAATTTGTGGCATAGTGTCCATCTTTGGTAGCCGGTGAAAACACTTCACCTTGGACATGTCTTGCTTCTTGCCTTTCACACGGGGTTTGAGGAAGCTTTCTTGCTCTTCCCCTTCTTTGCTTTTGGCGACGAACGCAATTTCTTCATCGGATACCTTTAATGAAGATCCGTCCACACCGGTAATCCCGCCTTATCTCCTCTTGCATGAGATCTGCCAAAAGTCGCTCCCATCCCGGCAACTTCTCCAGACCATTGACGAGTCGATAGGAATGCAAACTCTTCGGAAGACCAAGGAGAGCCGGAGTCCACCAAGTCCTCTTCATCGGCAGTCACCCACACTTCCCGGCTCATCTCTGCGTGAGTGAACTTCGTGAGGTAGTTGGCGATACGCCGCCTTTCTCCATCTTAATGTTTACCGAGTTTATCCTTGAGCGCCGGCTTTATTTTGAGTCGCTCTTGCTGCGGAATACTCTGCAATCACGCCTTTCCACATCAAATATGGAGAAGCTTTTCCATGCAGTGGATACAATGTGATCCTTTACGCCCTCCAACGGGAATCATGTGACATTTCGCCATCTTCTTTTGCCAAGCTTCAACTTTAGCCGGGATCAATAGGCTTTTGGACATCCATATCTACGAACTCATTCGGCTCGTTATCTTCTAATACCGCCTCCATCCGATCTTTCCATGCAACATAATTCAGACGCCCTCAAGGGCATACTCGAGTCATGGCTTAGTTGAGAAGACATTTTCAACTCAGAGGCACCAAGAAAATGTCTGTACACCCAAAATTCGAATTCCAAGCTCAAAACTCAAGCATACCGGATACTTGTGAGAAAAAAATTATTTCTAGCACGGAGATCGAATGTATGGGCATTTCTTTTGGATATATCACCTTCCGAGAGGATGAGAGGCTACGGCCGTCTGATTTCTGTCTACCGAAATAAAATTGTAATCACTGTAATAGATCCCGATGATCGATTTTGCTCAGATACCATGTAGAAATTTGCTGAATAAGCGAATATTTATCCACGAATTATCCTGGTCACACACTAATTCGAATTCATGTATAACACATAACCTCTTCTACAATTGATCAACAATTTGCGGAAATAGAAACGGTCGCATGCACACACTTAAACACAATATGTAATGGGAAAGCTTATGGCTGAAAACCCCCGGCTATTTTGTATATTATAATAGAAGATAACATGTAACGATCTCGGTACAATACTCCTCACAAGTACTCAATACTTTGTCTCCAAAAGTTACACAAACTAGCTGGATTTTGAACAAGTCACGGTTCAAAGAAACTCATCCCTCTTCATACGCCTCTATTGCGCAATCCAAGTTGGTTGAATGAGAGATCCAAGTTTGAATCTCCTTGGCTTCAAGCTAGCAATCATCATTGGAAATCTCCTCCGATGCTTGTGCAATTCTCATGCACAACTCATATACATAACTAATAGCAAACTCACCCTTTCATCTACCTCTTCCAACTGGTCTTCAACGAGCTGTCCATACACTTTACTTGATCTATTGGTATGTTCTTTAGTTGAATAATAAGTTAATAATTAGTGAATTAAATAATATTTAATTTCACACCACTCATCGCTAGTGTATTAATAGGTTAAACTAAATACAACTTGTTCAACTAAGTTAATAGAACACAACTCCACCATTGTCTCATCAACTCAACCAAACTCGCCACTTGAGTTCTAGCGAAGTCAACCATGCATGAGCTCAAAAAAACCCTAGGAATAGCATAATTCCTATGTCGAGTGCATAGGCCACATCCGTAGCTCCAAGCTGAAGTCTTCTTGAGAGAATAAAGCAAAGTTTATAGTCCAAATATTATTAAGGGTTAATAATATTTGGTAGGCAGACACAGAAAGCAGGCAGTCTAAAAATGAGCTTCGACACAGCCCATTCTAAAAATAGAGGTCCATCTATTTTTACCAACTCGACCAATCAATCGAGAATAGCATACGCTCTAGACCATGCTCCATATGTCTAAAAATAGACATAGTCTAAAAATATACTTTGCGCCAAAAATAGCCTGCGGGCCCACTTAGTGAAGGTGACTTCATTTCACTAAGCTCCATCATCTTGTTGCATTTTCAACATCATCCAATGGTGATCATCCTCCAAACCTGTACGAGCGATAGTAAAAGGAAATCGTACCTCGGGTCCACCATTCCATCGCCCTCGTTGATTTTCGTCGTTGATTTTATTCTTGGATCCTATGGCCCAGAATTACCGACACACCACGCTGGTTGACCAAGCCCGCCTCCACGTCGTCCATTCCAATTGGATTTTCGTACACCTACGTGTCGTCTACCTTCACTTTCGCCATTCATATATATATTTCATTCACACGGTGTATTTTAACGTTTTACGTTATAAACCTTCATCAGTCCATTTTTCACAATTCCTCTGCGTTTTTCACCACTACCCCTCATACTTCCGACGTTCCTCCATGCCCGTACCACCATTTCCACTGATCACCATGAATACCATCCCCGCGCTTGGTTTTTCTAACAATGTTTGTGGATTTTGCAGGGTTTCAGCAATGGAAAGTCATTATGATTTACGGCTGATCACGATATGAGAGCACAGCCCGAGGACCGAGTCTACGAAGCTACTATGATAAAGAATGATCTGACGCCATGATAAGACACTCATTGCGAAGCGGGATTCGAAATCTTTCGAACCCTCGAGAATAATTTTAAAATGCAAAATTGGCATATGGAGATATAAATGTTCTTTGTAAAGAGCATCGACGAGGAATTAAAGACTTCACCAACCACCTTAGAATTTTTGAGCTCATCACAATGTTGGGAGCAAAAGTATCGGACAGTCTCTAGGTCGCACAAAAGGTACGAGTGCACTAAAAATCATATCCTCGAGTTGTATTGCCCCGATTTTCTCCCGGCAAAGGACAAGATGTTTATATGTTATTCTCCATGTCGAGTTTATAAAGAGATCTCCTTCCTCGGCATTTATTCCATAGAGTTGCGGCAAAGTACCTACGACGGTTGAACGCCACCAAGCGGTATGGGCGGGCATTTTTTCCACCAATTGGTTTATCGAGTCAATAAATGTTCACCAACCACCTTTTTGTTAGGTTTTTTAGAAGCTTCTCCTATAAATCTCCGGGAGAACGAGGTGGTTAGGGTTCCCGGACTTGTATCGAGAAATTGTGTAGTGAAAGGCACTTTGGCCTTACATTTTGTAAAGCTTACGTATGAGTGCTCGAGCCCATAGGGTCTCGGTGAGAAGGGTTCTATATGTTTAGAGGATTCTGGTACGTGGTATATTACGGTGTGTAAACTTTCCTTATGTGTTTAATACAACATTTCATTTCACGAGATCTTCTTGTATCATGTTGCGGAATGCGAGTGGCTCAACGATCTTAAGTAAGGATTTATTCATCCTAGTTGATGCCCATACTTGGATTAGTCGAGCACTACCGTAAGGCTCGGGCATGATATGCGCATTTCATATTCACTTCATCCATATTTTACGCTATATTAGTTGCTTTGAGAGGGGTGCTTTTTAAACGCCATTGTCATGTATGGATTCTTAGAATTGATAGCCCATATATGATCTGGTGTGTATACGGGTATGTTCAGTTTCGCCCAGTATCTTCTTATTTCTTTCTCTCCATACACTTTCGATATTTAGTTACGTGAGATATTACTTGAGCGGCACTCTTTGCGGTTAATTGTCTTTTAAGCGTCGATGCTTTTATGTTGGAGGTTGTGCATCTTGTCCTCTGCAATATTATGATAATGACGGTTCTGTGAGTTCGGTCCCATTTAAAATAAATTTCCTTGTTCGACAAGAGGTAGCAAGAGAGCAATACGGATTGACAACCCAAAACATACCATATCCTCCTTGCTATAATAAGATGTCTAGACGCTGAGTCTATAGCAACTCTAGGCGTGTCTCTAGGAGTGACAACAGTGTATTAACACTTCTATTCACAGAGAAATTATGTATGTCCCCATTCTTATTTTCGAGAAAGCATAGTTTGTGCCGGTAAAAAATGGGGCTTTATTTGTTGAGCATCCTTCTAGACTAGCCATCTTAGGGACTTAGGATCTCCTTAGGTTATTAAACTAATACGAAAGAAGCACTTTGATACCAATTTTTGAACCCTTGGTTAAACTGAGAAGGGGGGTGAATTAGTTTAATGCATTCATGGACTTTTAAACTTTCTTTTATACTTGTTTACACCTTCATTTCATTATCAACTTAATGTACAATGGAACAACAATCTTAATAAGTGAGCAGTAGGTATAAAGCAGATTAAATACAGAATATCAACACATAATTATCATGCAGAACTGTAAAAACCCTTGTTTTTGCCTTGTTGCTTGGTAGCCGATTCACGACCATAGCACGCAGGTGGAAAATTCACTGCCGAGCTGTGCAGTTTGCACTCTGTGCCGAGTTAAGCACTCGCACCAAGTTGTTTATGGAATGTTTTAAAAATGAGGCGAAGATTCCACCTCAAAGAAGCCGAGGGATGAGTCATTAGGAGTGGTTGAACTAAATAACCACAGACTCCCTCCTTTAGTTTATGGTTTTCCACCTCCCATGAGAACCTCCTAAAGGATAGGCCTCCCTCCCACCTTTGTAGGGACCCCAACCTCCTCCTTTTCCTTTATAAAAGAAACTATCTCTCTTTGCATCAAATAGCTGAACTTGGAGAATTAATACTATAGATGAACAATTAAGAATAGATTGAAGAGTTGCATTGTGAAAGAGATAGAGCAAGGAGGGACTTCTTTGGAGAGCTTGAGTGCATACCCTCATCCCATTTGAATCCCTTGACAAGTACTGAGACGCGCTTTGGCTGAACCCTGCTGGAGGAGATTGCGATGTCAAAGCATCGGTTGTACTTATATATATACATGACTAGTGTTTGGGTTCCCGTTTTGTGTTATATTCATTTGATTTAACGCAACATGCTTATCCCTCTTTGACTGCTTAGTGATTGCGAATGAAATTATTATGTTGTATGCTTCTCTTGTGTACTATGTTATGTGTTATCACCCTGTTAATTCTCGGGTTGTGGTATGGGGATTTTTTTGTAGTTAAGAACACCGGGGGTAACGAAGAACATACTTTTAGAATTCAAGATCTAGCCTTCACGAGCTCGGAGAGGGATCTCTCCTAAGATTGCTTTGTTTTGGTAAAGGGTTTTAGGCGAGCTATGAGTGAGAAATAGGACTAATTTTAGAATGTGGTAGGAATAAAAGTGTTTCAAGGTAAACCCGAGAGGGATCTACCCGAACATTGGGAAATGGAGTCAACTCTCTAGGCAAACGGAAACTAGGAAATAAGACTTAAAGATGCAAATGTCTTGGGCGGGATGCCATGACCTTCTAAGGCTTTGAATAGGCTTTTGTTGATGGAATGGGTGAAATCTGAACAAAGGGCACTTAAGAATCATAAGTTCTGAGAAAAAGAGGATTGAAGGAGGGGATCAAGGCGGGACCTAGAGCAATTAAGAATTCTATGGATTTGGTATAAAGCAAAAAAAAACAAAAAACCTCAACTAATTTCATGGGAGCTTATTATCACTAATCCTATTTAATTTCTCCATAGTTGATCATTATAGAATAGAAACACATCAAATGAATGCATGTACACTTTAAAGAATAACACTGAAAATAGGAGAAAATATGAGACTTATCTTGTCACCATGAGAATCCTTAGTTATGATGTCTCTATTCTCGTTTCCCGATCCTGACGCACCTTTAATTGACTCACACCGAGCTTCAATGTAACCCAACAAAAAATGACTATAGTAGTCTTGAGAAATTTTATTCCACCTTGTGAATACTTCGAATTATGAAGTATTTATACACAAAAATTGTTTACAAAATATCTCGAAATTGAGATAATGTTTTAAAGAAAAAATAGGAAAAAGAACATAAGAAGAGGGACAATAGCAAAACAATTTACAAGTTATCCTCTTTTTCAAGGAAAATAAACTTGTTTTATCTTATCTAAAGTGATTTTGATGTCTTGTGAGCATTGCGGCAATAGATATATCTTCTCGTGGATGGTGGCTTGGAGAATACTCTTCCTTTTCATCTTTTGATACGATACTCTTTATCTCTGCCTTTCTTCATTTCACTTCTTTGTAATAAAAAATGACCAGCGGTAACAATTTGATTTTCTTGATACACTTTGACCTTGATACACTTTGATACGATTTTTTTCACCATAAGGTAAAAGTAAAATATGATTTTTCATATGATTTTTCTGTTCTTTACTTGTCACATTCACAGCGGATACGCTGAATTCTTGCTGCTGTTCCGGCGGTGGGGATCTTCATATTCTTCAATTTCCTATAACTTTCATCGGCCACCTCTGTATATTTGGCAAATTTAAGGCTTTACAATGAACATATGCTTGATTTCATTTTCCAAAGAATAGATTTTCAAAATATTGAAAAAGTACTTTACCACTTGTTCAGTCCTTGTGGCAATGGTTTGTTTAGCTTGCTCCTTAGCATGAGCTACGATTTTACGATCATAATCTTTTTACGTAGCATCAATTTGTCATTTAATGCATGAATGTACGGAAAACCGACACGATAATACTTTGTTTTGGCCCAAGTGAGATGGCCAAGTTCATATCTTTACATCTGTCTTCCAATTATTTCATCATATTTCTTTTATTCGGATCTTTTTTAATTTGAGGAATGGCCTACGTACGTAAACCCAATTTTCAACTCTTCTAATTCTTCCCTGGTCTTCTTGTTCAAAAATGCTATGAGTTGGAAGCTGCTTGTGAGGTAGCTTATTTTCAATTTCTTTTTTGGTTTTATCAATTTACGCATTTGCGGCTTTGTAGTAACTCTTTTACTTGCTCATAAATTATACGAATGGAAGGCCATTGTGAATGAATGCTTTCAATGATTCTTGTCCCATAAATGATTTTTTATATATGCAACTTGATACGTAAAGATTCTGTGTTTGAAGAATTCTCACCTGTTCTTGTAGTCTATCAACCCTCTATTCATGCCCTTTGGAAGTAATCAAGGCATCTCTTCTGGAAGTTTCTAGATTTTTAATAGTGTTACACCATTTTTTTGGTCATCTAACCTATTATTATTAGATGAACCCAAGTACAACATGCAAGACCAATTTTACCCCAAGTAAAATTGCTTTCACCACGTGAAATAACATTTGTTCATATTTCCTGGTCATATTTAACCCAAAACAAGGAAATTAATTAAATAAATCATTATTTATTTGGTTATTTCCTAGGAATAAGTTATTTATATCATTATTTAAATAAAATTCCTAGTTAAATTTAAATAAATCATTTAATAATAAATAAATCATTATTTATTTAATTATATTCCCACCATCTCCCTAAAATAATAAATAAATCATTTATTTATTTATTGTTTATAAATAGGAATTGACCCAAGTCAAAGACCTTTTCCTCTGACAAATATAATAAAATATTCCTAAAGGGTGGTTCTAGAATTTGATTAATAATATTTTATTAATGCACCAAGTTCTAGATAACCCTAATATTTTGTTATAAATAGAAGGGTTTCCCCATTCATTAGTCACCTCGTTATTGTATTAGATACTTTGGATCTATACTTGGTCATTCTCATTTTCCTTGTAGGCTTCCTTTGAGTTACATGTTTGTCTAAGTTTTCCACACCAACGAGAGAGATTCTAGATGCGAAATGCGAGGACTTCCAAGAACCCATCCCATTGAGGAGAAGCTGGAAAACACCTTTCTTGTTTTCCTCTCGGGTGCCCTTTTCCAATATAATATAAAAATTCTTTCAAATACATTGTTCTTGTCTTGTGTATTGGATGCATGGAGCCACATTTCACTTTATACGCTTAATATCTTTTATGCTTAGATCTAGATTTGTGCGGCGTTATTTATATCACCTAATTTCAGATTTGAAGATATTTGGCGGCCATAATCGATGTTAGGGCTATTTGTTATGCGTAGCTAAAGTGATCTTTTAGGACGAAAAGATTCATTCTAACGATTGGCGACTCCACACGAGTTTTCTTTTGCGACAGCTGTCATTTTATATATTCCTACATATCCGGCTATTTGGAACCCCTAGGGTTTCTCTTCGGTTTACATTTTTCCTATTTTTATGGTGCCTTTCACCTCTAAAACCCTCAAACATTAAAATTTGTTAACCGAGTGTGTTTACGGCCCTATTGCGCGGGTGGCAGGACATCAACGTCGTGAGACAACATTTTTCTTGAAATCTGCCGCGAAGTCTCGGAAGTGCGAGTCACACGGCCCAAAAGCGTGTCCTGGAGCTTCGGGTCGTGGAAAAAAACCCAAAAGCTGCGACTGAGCAAAAACGAGGTCATGGCAAACTGGACTTTTTTTTACGCAATTTTTAAAAATTTTTGCGGGTTTTGTCTGAACCTGCATCGGGGTTGTCCGGCCTCAGATCTTCGCCGTTTAGACTATTCTTGCTCTTTTTTACTCAACTAAGTGGGAATCTAGCTAGTGCTTCGGTACCCTCCTTTATTTGGAAGAGTTTTTTGAAGCTGTTGTAAGTGTCTAGATTTCGGAGTTTCGACCATATGCGATACCTCATTTCCAGTCCTACGGATCAGCTCTTTTCCCTTTCAAAACACCTCATATAGTTTTGTTTGGGTTTATCTCCCGGGGTCACCTCTTTGACCCTCCTACCTTTCAGGCGATCCCCTCTTGTGTAGCAGCAGCACTTGCCTCTTGCCTATTTTCTATTTTACGCACCTCTTTTCGTGAGATTTCTCCTTTAGATCCACTGTCCCACCGACCTTAGATCTATTGGCATCTTTTAGCGTGCTTTGATTAGATTTTTTCCCTCTTATAGACTAGTTTTGAGACCCACCTTCTTGGGTTAGATTTATGCATTATTAGCTATTAATTTTACGATTTCTTTTCAGTCTTATTTCTTAACGGTTATTTTCGATTCTGTGACTCACTTTTTTTCTGTATTCTCAAAACGTGCGGGTTTAAAAAATTAAAATTAGCACGCCACACAATGACCTAAGCGAGAAGAGCCTGGTTAACACCGCCGAGGCAAAGAATTTAAATCAATTGACATTGCACCTCTACGCCTTGCTTCAACATTTGACCTCACTTGAGTTTTCACCTCCCTGCCCTTGTCGGTTTTTCTTCTTCCCATCATCATTGCGCCCCCCAGGCATTTTGTCCACGGAGACTTCTTGGCCATCATCCTCGGTTTCCGGTTGGTCGACTTCCTCCTTCCCGTCGTCATCGAGTAAGTCCTCCCCCAAGTCCACTCAGGCTCTTCTTCGATTCTTCGAAGCTCTCCCCCTCCTTCTAGTTCTCCTCTTTGTTACCTTCACCATGTCTGATTCAGGACCTAATGCTAGGTAACCCTGGCACTAATGATGGGGCCCATTACTAAGCGGAACCGCCACGAGAATTACCTCGGCCCATCTGTCTCCCTTCATGGCACGTCTGAGTCTCCGTTCAATCGGTGTGCGATGATCCTATCCGCCACGATGTTGGTTGGCACTATGCCGGCCAAGCTCCCCACCTCTAGACATTCCCAAGTTCGAAGGCCTTGGCGGAAGGTCCCTCCAACCATATCAGATCTTTCCACATGTGGTGTTCATCCCATTCCATTGCGATGATTCCATCGTCTTAGATTGTTCCAATGCACGCTTACGAGACGAAGCTTCTAAGTGGTATGTTGATCAGCCCACTTCCTCTCATACCACCTTTTCGACTCTTGCCTAGGATTTTATCTTAATTCCGGCTTCCCCTTCGTTATGACAACGGTATCGAACTTTTGACTTCTTTCGAATCGATCATACGCGACTACTTTATCCAGATCATGTCCGGGAATGGTGGAGAAGAAAGAGCCTATGTCAATCTCCTACTTTCGAAGCCCCGGTGTCTACATGGACTAGTTCCTTAGATATCTCTTGCCACTATCGGGAAAGATGTCGCATCGCATTTTCCTCAAGGCAAGAAGAAGGAAATTTGCCCTCCAAATGGCGTTAAAATATGACACGATCTATGCTCGGACGGGTTATGTTTATACTTTTCTACACGATCTCCCCAAACTAGGTAATGCCCATACATCGGGGGCACCTCATGCCGCGGCGGTATCGTTGGAGCTATCTCTCATCCATCTGCTCAACCTCCCATGGTATGGTTTTCCTGGGGAGGGGGCACCACTTCTGCACTTCTCCCCTCGGAGTAGCACGCATCCGGGATTCGGCATGCCTCCTTTTACGCCCAACCCCCTGTTTACCACCTTTGTTACCCAACCTCATTATCATCCATGTCTGACCTAGTGCTCCAACTCCTCCGGCATTAGCACCCCTGCCTCCCTTGTCTTCTCAACCCCCGCTGTGATAGCCACCACCCCCTCGGGGACGGTGTATGCACAACGGGCGCGACCAATCCTTTCTCATGACAATGCTTCGTGGCTACCCCGGCCACCTCACGGACGTAACCACTCAACCTCCTCCATCTGGTACCTCTGATTACCAAATCCTCATGATGAACTACGACCAACCTATAACCGTCGACCTTAACCTTCACACTCGATCCCGTCGCACCCCCCGACCTCCTGCTCCATGCGGCTCCTCAAGTCACATTCTTTGAGTTCTATGACGCCTCTTTCGACAACTAATAGTCCCTTGCATATCCCTCAGCCCAACAAGGGGTTCATATAAATATTCCTACGGGACCATTCTGGCAGAAATGTTGTAGTAGTAACCCATTCGTTTAGCATAGTAGATGAGCTGGCCCAATCTCTTGTTGCCATTTCAACGGCGGAACTCCTCCCGGTCGTGCCCCTCCCGAAGAAAAGCTCTCACCCCAGCACGCACTGAGCCTTTGTAGACCCGACGAATGACCAATTGATTGTTTTCGATGCCCATCGATCAGTCTCCTCCTCTTCACAGCACGCTTTCCAAATATCGGTCGAAATCCGAAACGCTAACATTTCCCGGTGCATCGTGACGAGGGGGCATCCACCGTGTAATGTATGCTTCGGTTTGGAAACAACTCGGATCTCTGGTAGCCCTTCCCACAGTCGCCCTTCGTGCGTGGGATGGCCATGCCTCCCGGCCATTGGCCTCTTAAAGTAGCGTCTATCACCCTTGTGGGTAAGGCTTGTTTGTGTCGACGTTGAAGTTGTGACGCCCCTCTTGACTATAACATTATTTTAGAGTGTAGTTACACCTATGCCATGTCTTAGTCCACATCCACGGTCCATATGAATGTTTTTCCCGCATAATGGAAAGATTGTCACCATCGACCGGTTGACGTATCATGAACCAAAATCTCGGACTTCCCCAGGTCCACCATCTCTGTTGTCACCAATAAGCAAACCGTTGATTCTTTGACCGGTGTTTCCCCAGCCGATCTCTGAACTCCTCCTTGCTTGGAACCTTCCTTGGTCTTCCTCCTCTCCTCCTTTATCTCTAATCCCGGCTCAAGCGAATGTTTGCATGATGCGATCATCTCGGGCTGACCTTAAACAACCCGCTTCGGCTAGTCGACAACACTCAACCTCGCACAACGTATGCTTAGCTCCTAGCCCTTCACCTCGGCTTCTTGGAACTTCTTCCCTCTTGGATCTTCCCATGCGGCTAGTACTCACTGACCTCTTTACCCTCCTAGCCTTAGCCATTTAGGAGAGTTGTCCACACGGCCATTACCCCTCGGTTAGATCTGGTTCCTAGCTCCCCCACCGAGTGTACACGATTTTGTCATGACCACCCTCTCTCTTCCTAACACAGAGCACTTGGGATTCTGTACGGTACCTTGATCCTCTAGCCGCAACCACAGCAGCATTCGACCCAAAGCCTTCTCTTGCTTTGACCCAGGTTCAACGGGTCCCCCTCACTTCCTGTACACAACGATTGCCTTAGTCACCTCAACAAGAACCACCTCATTGCGGCTTGCTTCGGGTAAGAAGGGCAAAGCTGTGAGGCATCAAGAGGGCAAGGCACGCCTGAAAAACCATTGCCCCTCCTTGGCCTTCAAAGCATACCATCCGGTGTGCTTTGTGTGATGTTATCGGTCACACCACCCATACCTGTCTTTTTAGTGCCTCATCTCAAGCCCATTGGTTAAGGTCGCGTTCCCTAAGTCCATGGTCCCGAAACCTGCTGTTCCTCAGCGACCATGGCCCGAAACCCCAGAGACTATTCACACCAACCACCCCTGTGCTTTGTGTGATATCCATAGCCATTACACCCACCTCATCCCCACCTCGAGGACTTCGCACCTCTCTAGCCACGATCAACGCCAATTCGAAGCCAAGTGCAGAGTCCACCTCTCCCTTTATTTGCATGTTTTGCTTCGATAGAACTAGAGGACACAAATGCTCCCATTGACATTCCCCCTCCCGGTGATGTCGTGATAACGAAGCCATCCACTATTTTCTACTTATCATCATCCATGAGGCCCTCGGGGAACATTCCCTACGAGATCCTCCCCTGTTGTTTCGCTTGACCTTCCTTCGGTGATCACCCTAAACTCACAATCGGTAGATCCTTTATCTTCTCACTCTTCTTGTCACCCTTTGCGATGATGCGCATGTGAACCTCTCTTCTCTTGATGATGAGTCGGGTAGCTTCGCGCATGGGTGGTCTTTCTTCCACCGAGTCACCTCATCTTCTATCACGATGACGACATTATGGAAGGAATCATCTCTGACTTTCTCTATTCCCCCTTACATCGAAACCATGCATTCGAACCACATACACCTTGTGGCCATTACATTGCAACCCAATGTTTGGGTGAGGGGCACCCATATTTGAGAGACCGGGGGAGAAGTAATTCTCCACATCTCTCTACGCTATACAGTCATGTCGACTCTAGTACCATTATTCTTCCACATTTAGAAAGACCTCTGAGTCCCATACCACCCGAGATCACTCTCGGGATGATACCCCTTATCGTTCCTTCATTTTACATCAACAACCCAACCTCTTAGACATTGTTGTTGACCAACCTATAGGTTTTACGAGAGCATCGAGTTCATTATCTCCAAATCCTCTCTTTGGGATAGTGACACCAAGTATACCAACCCAAAAATTAAAGTCCATTTGATTCATATGTGCGGTACTGTGAGAGATCGGTAATCCTCATTCCCTTTCTCAAGCGCACCAGCCATAGTAAAAACAAATAGGCACACCATATCATTAAAATGTGTTTAGATTCCCCTTTTTTATAAATACATTTTTACATGACCACAACATGCTTGGGGGCACCTATGCCCCTCAACCATACAAATCCCGAGATCTCGACCAAAATCGGCACTAAAACCCTCTTTCTGCGACGGAGTCACACTTTTTAGGACATTTCTGGGGACGAGGTCGCAGCTTTCGCGATACCTACTACCTAGGTCGCAAAACGAGACCCCGAAAAGTGAGATTTTGGCTTTGTTTATGAGCTCTGGGTACCTGACCTTTTAGTTACTTGATACTTCACTAGGACACATTTTCCCAAAGAAGGGTCTCTTCACCCCTCTCCTCAAAATCGGGTTTCCTCACTTACGACACTTGTACTTGAGGCACCTGCCTCCATGCTTGTCCTTGTTCGTGTTGATTTTCATCATGAGTTACCATCTTGTACTCATGTTTTCATGGTCCCCCGTTGGACCTTTACTGTGTGGCAGCACCACCGAGTTGCCCTTGTTTAGAGCATCCGAGTTGTATCCCTCATTCCATCATCAGTGTCTATATGTTCGTCACTCTACTATTTTCTCTCGTGCCTTAGTTGGGGATCCCTTATTGCCTCACCTATGGTGGACCTCCTTCTGTCGACATCAGTTAATTTACTCCAGAAGCTAGGTCTAGAGGGCAGGGTACCTTGGTTCAAACTCCTTTCAACATGATCGTGATCTGTATACTTGATAGTCCAGTGATGCAGTAGCCGCTTTTGGTGATTTCCGGGTGTGTGTGAGACGTCTCAACCCTCATGAGGGGGTGGCCCTGCAGGTAGCCCCCCACATGCCCGGATGACTTCTTCCTTCCAACCCTTGATGCAACTCCTTCTCTTTGATGATATCGACCTCAGCCGCTTGCATCGTCTCTTCGATTTGCATGTATCAGTTAGCTGTTGCGAGCCCTTCCCCGTGGGCATTTTGGGTGTATTTGTATCTCATGTATTAAAAAATTATTGTATAAGTCCTGACGGTTATTCCAGGCACAACATGTATGTGGGATTCATCCTTTTATTTATCTGGCTCATGTTTAAGCCAACACATGCTTCATTATTGCGTTTCGTGGTTTTCCGGGTGCCTTCTTGTTTGTACTTTGTCTCGGCGGGCATAGGTATGCCTCCCCCGCTGCCTTTAGCACAGGTACCACTCCATCAACTAGAGACTTGTTGCACCTGTAAGTCTCGTCTCCTCAGGGTCTAGTCCTTTAGCACATTAGACTACCTTACATTTCTCTCTCTCACTTCCCTCTTGATGTCTAGTGATTGAGTTCTTACAATGTACTTTGGTCATACGATTTGCTCCTAACACTCGTACGTTGGGGGGCAATCTGTTACACCATTTTTTTGGTCATCTAACCTATTATTATTAGATGAACCCAAGTACACCATGCAAGACCAATTTTACCCCAAGTAAAATTGCTTTCACCATGTGAAATAACATTTGTTCATATTTCCTGGTCATATTTAACCCAAAACAAGGAAATTAATTAAATAAATAATTATTTATTTGATTATTTCCTAGGAATAAGTTATTTAAATCATTATTTAAATAAAATTCCTAGTTAAATTTGAATAAATCATTTTTTAATAATTAAATAAATCATTATTTATTTAATTATATTCCCACCATCTCCATAAAATAATAAATAAATCATTTATTTATTTATTGTTTATAAATAAAGGAATTGACCCAAGTAAAAAGACCTTTTCCCTCCAACAAATATAATAAAATATTCCTAAAGGGTGGTTCTAGAATTTGATTAATAATATTTTATTCATGCACCAAGTTCTAGATAACCCTAATATTTTGTTATATATAGAAGGGTTTTCCCCATTCATTAGTCACCTCTATTGTATTAGATCACTCTGGATCTATACTTTGTCACATTCTCCATTTTTGCCTTGTGAGCTCCCTTTGAGTTCTATGTTTGTCTAGGTTTTCCACACCAACAAGAGAAAGATTCTAGATCTGAAATGCTGAGGACTTCCAAGAACCCATCCCATTGAGGAGAACTGGAAAACACCTTTCTTGTTTTCCTCTCAGGTGCCCCTTTTCAATATAATATAAAAATTCTTTCAAATACATTGTTCTTGTCCTGTCTATTAGATGCATGGAGCCACATTTCACTTTATCTGCTTAATATCTTTTATGCTTAGATCTAGATTCGTGCAGCATTATTTAGATCACCTAATTGCAGATTTGAAGATATTTGGCAGCCATAATCAATGTTAGGGCTATTTGTTATGCGTAGCTAAAGTGATCTTTTACGACAAAAGATTCATACTAACAAATAGTGCCTTTCAAACTAAGTATTTATTTATCTTTAATTGACATTTCTTCTATGGCTCTGATCATGGCAACTTTGTCTTGTACTATGTTTACCTATGAGGTTGATGAAGAAGAGGCTGAGATTTCATGAGAAGTTATTGGCACTACAGTTTCCAGTACTCCTTGTGGTGCCAAGTGTTCTGCCAATGTAGATGGAACAGCTGTGCTTACAGTTGGAATCACTGTAGGAATGATAACCTGTTGAGCTTTCTTCAGTTTTTCATTCTCTTGCATGGAAGCTTCTATTTGGCTTTCCATTTCTTTTATCTGATCTGTCATTTTAAGAACAAGTTGTTTCAATTCATCATTCTCTGTTTTCTGCTGAAGGATTTCTTTAGCTTGAGGATTTTCACTTAGAGGCAATTTTAGCTATTTTCTGAGGGCAGCTATATCTTCATTTTTATGTTTGATTAAAGCCTTTACAACTTCCATGTTAGCTGGATCAGCTCCTGCTTCAATCACCAAGTCTTCTAATGCTTTGATCTTCAAGTTATTGGCATATAATGAGGCTTTATCCAATTTCATTTGAGTTTGGAGGTTTATCACTGTTTTCTCTAGCCTGATAGAATTCATAGTCTTATTGACTATCTTAGAATATAACATCTCTGTGTTGCTCCTATGAAATTCTATTTGGTCCAATTCATGGAAAGCATCTGCATCAACTTCAAGATCTGTCTTTGAATAATCTGCAATAGATTTTGGATCAGCCATTGTAGGCTTGAGAAATGACATCACCAATTTATTAGAGGAATAATCAAAAGCCGAAAGGAGTCTATCCTTATTCCCGGGCTTTTCTTTAAGGAATTTGGAATATGCTTCATTTTTTATTTCTTCATTCTTTTCTTTTATTTGCCTAAACCTGATTTGAATGTCTGACTCTGTATTGTCAGGTTCTTTAGAAGAGGATGGCATATCAACTTTAGATTGTTTATCCACCAATACTATATCTTTCTGCTGGGCTCCAATTTGAACATTTTGAAGCTCTTTGAGAGTTTCAGTTACTATCCTTGTTGCTTCATCATCAGTTTCATGACCATTTTTGTCCTCAACATTGATAGCTTTATCCCTTTTTTCATCAGTCAATTTACTTTTCTTATGGTAGGGAATTCTGAATCTTTTATCTAGAATAGTTTCAGCAGTGAAAGTATCTTCCTTTCTGCTTCTTTTATGAAGACTTTCAGATTTTTTGTTCACTTTCACCACCTGTGTTTGATTAACCTGTTTATCTTTTCCACTGCTTCCTTGCATTCCCTGTGAATCATCATCAAATAAAGTTTTTATTGGCATACTTTTCAATTTGGGGCTTGGGATCATGCAAGAAAACAGAAAACTTGCATTTCACTCTCATTGTGCTTAAAATACCTTGTGGATCATAATTCCACATAAAACTACATGGGAATTTATACTCTTTCAAATTGACATTAATTTCATTGGCTGCTTCTCTGTTATTCACAATAAATGGTCCAACTTGATTTTTCATTTTAAACTGAGTCTTTTTTCTAGAAGCTATGAAATTAACTTCATATGCATTTAACATCTGCCTCAAATATTCTAAAGCAAATATCCTTGTTGTAACAAATCTTGACAGTTTATATGGGGCCAAGAGTGCACCATATACTTTGATTTCTGTGTAACTTTTATATAAGTACCAATCCCCTGTTTTACAGCTCTCAGAGAGCTGTAGGATTCTTTTTGTCTCTTCATTGATTCTAGGGGTCTGTTCTTTATTCAATAGATTCATAGCAGGCACTAAAAACAAGTCATTGAAATCTGCAAGGCTATATTCCCTGTTCCATATTCTTAGAATTGATGACCAAAAAACAACTGAAAGAACATTTCCTTCTGGATCTACCTTCTGAAATTCAATAGGAAATTTGTCTGCTTGATAATACAAAAAGAGGTGAAGTAGATGTGAGGTATATCTAAAGACTCCTTATTCTGACAATATGGACAACTGATAATTCATTTTCTCAGCAATGAACTTAACAAAATTGTACACAATGGATGGAGACTGGCCAGGATTCAGAGTTGAAAAAAAACCTAAGATAGCCACATCAGTGAATTCATCATTGGTGTATCCCAGTATGAATGATAGCATGGAGACAATCTGTTTGGTTTCATTTGGAAAATCAAAAGTATCAAATGGAGGATTTAGCTTAGGGATATCAGCTTGCTTGGGACAAAAAGTTTGGAAGACTTTGAACTTAGAAGAAAAATCAAGTTCTAGGTAATTCTGAGTTAAATCCTATATTGAAAATGAAGCAGCATTAGGGTCAGGGTTCAGTTGCATCATAGAGTTTATAGATTCTTCATTGATGTAAAATAAGACCTCTCTGTCTTTATTCACAATGCATCTTTGATCTGGAAGATAATAGGACTGACACAATCTGACAAAATCAGAGGCTGAATGAGTTTGAGGAACAATATATTTTGGCAGATTGGATTCCCAAACTGGTATATCTTTGTCATCTTTCTCTACTGATTTACCAAAACACCAGTTATATACATCAAGCAAATTGAACTCTACTGAAGGGTCCAATATTCTGTAGTCAAGGTCAACCAAAGGGCTATTTTCATGTGAGATAATTGGAGGTTGAACAGGCCTGACAACTTCTGTTGAATCAGCGGTGAGTATAGGGGTCGGTTTGTCAATTTTAGAAGATTCAGGCTGAGGAATTTTAGCAGAGGGTTTCTTTTGAGGTTTTGGACCTCCTGATTTTGGGGTTACTTGTTTCTTTGTCATTTTTAATTGAAAAGAGCAAGCTTAGACTGTTTGCTGATTTATTTTGTTGGAAACAAGGGCTTCTTGGAGAAATTCTCTGGTAAAATAAGGTTCTGAACAGGGTTTTGGATTGAATGAGGATTTTTATGCTCAGAAAGTAGGTTATGATCAATTCCAGCAGTGGAAAAGACCAAGGTATGGATAAAAGTTGCAAAAAACGGCAATTAGGGATTCTGTGGAAAATTCGACAGAGTTTTTCCTGTACTATGGATGTTTTTTGCAATTTATATATGGGAAATTCAAACAATTACAGGCAATAGCAAGAAATTTGGTGCTTTTTCTTTAGAAATTGAAGTTCAGTGGATAAGTTTTGACGAAAAATACCTTAAAACAGGTATAATCGTGGTTGAAGACGTTTCGCGATTGTGCAGAGTCTTCACTTCTACAAAATTGGTCTTTCAGAAGGTAATGTGGCTCTTCGTGGTTGAATTGCAAGGAAATTGGCTCGAAAATTTCACTGGTAGGTTTTAAAATGATGAAAAAGGCTCTGCACAGGTTCTCAGGGTATAATGTCGCACAATGGTGAAAATTCAACGAAAATAGGCTCTGCGGGGGGTTTGAAAGCTTATAAGCGCAAAATACGTGAAATGTTCAATGAAAATTATGATTTTAACGTATTAAACCATAGTTAAACTAAAGTTAAATTACATTAAACAAAGGTTTAAGCGGAAGTGGTTTTGGAATACCACTGGGTGGTATTTGCGCAGCTCCAAGGCTGTAAGTGGTAAATAGCTTTTCGAACGCGATCCAATAAGATTGTGACACATCGACGCGGGTTGGTTTTGGAAAACCACTCATATCGCGTGACTTTTCTAAAACATCCGTCGATTATTTTATGGGCGTGAAAATGCATTGTCGCCGTCGGATCTGGCTTTGGGAAGGGAACGATCGGGATTAAAAGGGAAGATGTGGGGAAAGATCAGTTATCGGGTTCACTTGGGGCCGTAGATCTTGAAACAAAAAGAAGATCGGACGGTTTTTATCAAGCGCGATGGGGAGGGATTTACTTACATTGATACATCGCGTGATAGGGAAGGTGTAGGATCGGACGGGATTTCGGGATCGGAGGGTTGTGTTAGCCCCCTATAAATTCCTTGTGTGACGAGGGCTAATTTGTTTTATGAGCCTTGAGAATGCATTTAATTAGCCACCTATAAAATTTATTATAGCAAAAGGTGGCTAAACTGTTTAGAGCCTTCAAGGAACAAATTTTGTTGCAAAAAGTGTTGGCTCTTGAAGACTCTTGAAGGCCTCATGCCTCTGACCAAATCTTCACTGCTGTTCCTGTCTTAAAAACTCTAAAATCCTGCTGATTCCTAAGAAATAATACTGCTGCAAGCACCCTTGTCCTTTTCCCCCTTCTTCTAGACTAACCTCATCTTTGCCTTTTCTTTTTCCATGAAAATCCTTCATTTTCATGTTCTTCCCCTTTTCCCTTCATCAAAACCCCCTTGATAAGGTTTAAGACTCTTTCTTAGCGTTATTGAAACCCCCAAATTCCTTTGAAGACCATTGAAAATCTATCAAAATCATATTTTTTATATACTATAGACTTAAGCCCCTTTGGGCTTAAGTCCTTAACCCTCCCCTCCATACGCCCAGGCGCCAGAACCGAGCGCCAGCCTTCCAAGTGCTTATCGTGTTGCCTGATTGCGATTAGCCCCTCCTCTTTAACCCCCGGTCATATGTTTTCCCATATAGCCCATGGCCCCGTAGACGGGCACCTATCTGCTTCAAATAAAAATATTTCCGCTCAAAGTGTAAACCTTCGGTTATATTGATCTTTCAATTTTAATTATATTTAAAAAAAATTTCCGTCGATGCAAAATTCCAAGTCGATATCCACCGTCGATCTGATCTGCAGATCGACGGTGTGAAATCCATCGCCCGGTGGTCCCTACCATCCACTCACTGTTGCAAAAACCACGTGGTATCCATCGCACCGCTTTTGAGAGTGGGGCGGTATTTTTCATTTTGCAGCGATTCCATACACCGGTTGACGCATGGCCTGGGCACTGTTCACAAAACCACCGTCCATCGCGCGTTAAAGACCATACGTGGACCTGGCGCGATATGGACATCCATCGTCTGATCTGAGGCCGCTCATCGAACGACGATCGCTCACCGAAGAAGCTCGACAGTTAACTAGGGTACGACGCGGTGCTTAACAGATCTCTGCCGTCGATCTGATCTGCAGATCAACGGCCCATATTTCATCGCTCGGTCCCCTCGTCCACAACAGTGCCGGTGATCCTAGTGCCATATCAACATCCACGCGACAGATTCCTATTGGGCCAGGTCTCCGTGGTTTCTCGTCCAGTCAGCAAAACCGGGCCCGGGAATTTTATTTAACATAGTTTAATTGGAGTTTTGATGTCTGGTCACATTTTCTAAGGTTTTTAATGCCTATCCTCCGCTGTTGATTGCCTGGGACCGATCTCATTCGACGACCCATGATCATCCCGAACCCCACACACCATTTTTTACCCATTTTCTTCGTTTTTTCCAAATAAAGTGAGACCCTGTCGCGTTATTTTTCGCCTCTGCTCCCAACCGTTGATCTCTACGCGATCGACGGCTCTGATTTAAACTATTCTTCCGCCTTCTCTTTGACTTCTCTCGATCAATATCGACCGTTGGATGATGCCATCCAACGGCCATGCTCCCTCCACGTACCTTCTGAAGCAGCGAACCTATACATGCAGGATTTTATAATAGTTTTCTGTATTTTGCAGGGTTTTAATGGTTTTTCTGCCATAACTTAAGAAATTTCAAAGGCAGAGGGTGACGATCCTCCTGCCTTCGATTCACCAAATAAAATCAATCGCAGGGGTTTAAACTTCACGTTTCATCGATGTTTCATGAGGCATTGATGCCATATCACCCCTGCGCAGCCCTGCATACCAGCAAAACACAGTAAATCAAGCACAGTCAGAGAGTATCAGTGTCGAAGACAAAAATGTACCAGGATGGAAGATTGAAGACAGATTTGTGGGGATCACGGCTAAGAATGATTATCAAAAGCCTAATCCCCAATTAAAACATAGTTTGAAGAAAATCTTAAGTGTTTTATCAACAGAAAGCCTCCACCGCCACATCTGAGGCAAATTGATTCCTCCCAGCTACCGGAATGCCACCTGTGCCTCAAAGTATTCAATCAGAGGCCAAAGTTATTGATCAAGAAAAAATATTTGCGTCACAACACAGCCAGAGGATAAATTCTGTAGGCAAACTGATGACAGAATATCAGCAGAGTAACCTCGACATCACACAGAGCCTTAAAGGTCAACAAAAGCTCCCACCAAGCTTAATATTTATGTAAATCATTTAGTACAGAAGACACCTATGTAAGCTTTTTTATTGAACCCGTCAAAGGCCAAGAAGCCATTTAAGTATATATTAATTAGTTTTTGAGATCTTTTATCAGATATCACCTCCTCATCCTTCTATATATACTCCTGCAGAAGATGAATGAGGGGTTGGTTGTAGAACATTGAAACGTAACTGAGCTTGGGACTTCTATCTGTAAGTAGTGTTCATGGGCCCTTGGAGCTCTACTGGTGGTAGATAGGTTAGGCTGAGACGTGTAGATGGTTGCTAAACTAAAGCATTAGACTTAAAGCTGTAACTGGTTTGGAGCATTAATACAAGTTGATTTATGGGATCCTAGTCTATGTCGATGGTGATGTTTTTGTTATTGTAACTTGTCTTTTTGTTTCTGTTTTCACTGTGTTACATATTCTCTTATAAATAACAACATGCATAGAGTTAGGACCTACTATATATCAGTACCCTTCTCTGACTGAAAACCTTTATCTAAATTTTTTCTTACAATCTGTGTCATTTGGGAATGATTTAATTAAGTTTAAGCATAGTAATGCTTGCGTTCCCTCGTCTTATTGTATTAGCTAAATATTATTCTTGAAAGTTATGTTCAGTACTAGTTAAGTAGAGATGAAATATGGAAGATATGGTGTGCCTTGGTCCTGGTTTTATCCTAAAGGTCGCATCTCCGTTTAATTTTCCTTCTTGTTGTATCATTTCATTCCATAAATCAATCTTCAAAGAGATCCTTAGACATAGATGACTTGCCCCATGGATCACTCTTGCCTCTTGTTGTTCCAATTAAACCCTATTATGACCCCATAGCCCAATGGACTAAAACCTGCAATTATCTATCTTCCTGGCCAAAGCTTGTTCTATCTGCTTGCAACTTCTCACCTTTGAAACTCTTTACATTTAGAACTTTCCACCTCAAACAGTAATCATGCTCAACCATCCAAAAATAAAACAAACCCTTGGCCTTCATAACTAGCCTAATATCATTACCCCAAACTTCCAAGACAAATCCATCTTTGCACTTATTGGAGAGATCCCTCTCCAGATTCAGGAGGGCTAGATCCTAGAATCCCAAAGTGGTTGAAACGATGTTTCTCCCTACGATCAGACTTTCGCCAATCTTGCTGATTACAGGGAGCTAACATTTCTGGCGACTCCGTTGGGGACACTTCCCTTAAAATAAATAAAACCTTGTGAGTAAAAAGCAACCTTTTCAAGCACTACCAAGAAATGGTAATAATGATGAAACTTGTTTGAATCAGTGACGAATTAGGTAAACCCTAGGATTCTCTTAAGACTTTATCTAACCTTGAAAGATTAGTTGGATTAGCCATAAGAGTAAATTGTCTTTGTATCATGACCGTAGCTAAGTTTTGAAACAGAGTTAGCATATTCTTGGAAACCACACGATTGAAAAATAACTCAGAAAACACCAAAAATATTTCAGATTGGTATCCAATAAACATGGTGGTGGACCATAAAACCTTTTACCTCCTTAGGAGCTAAAAAATTCCACTTGGAGACTCCACAATCCTCAACAGACCTTAAGACTCCACTGGGAAGAACTCTTACTATTATAATATCATTCAAACTCAGTTAGAGGACTGTAGGATTTAAATTTGTAAAATAGACTAGTTAACCTCTTGAAGATTGTCATATCTGGTTGAACTTTTCTTGTTTATTTGGGTCTAAAAAACACAACATAGTGGCTTCTAGAAAGATTCATACTAGAGCCTACCCAGACCCCGATCCACCTGAAATAGTCGGTAACCCAGAAAGTATCCTTAGGAAGTCTCCTAGGATTAAATTATCAACTATTTGCAGATCACCCTTGAGAGCTAATTCAGTTCCTGAAAATATTTCAACTCTACAAAAATCACAAGTTAACTTAGTAAATCCTTTTAGAACTAGGTCTCTTGGTGATTTAGATCAGTTAGATTCTGAGTCTTCACTTTCATCTCCTGAAACAAGTGAACATCTTGGTAGAAGAGAAACCACACCTCCTGATTTACATTTCCTTTACAACCTAGGTGCCTCTCATCCAAGACCAGCTCAGCAGTCTATTCCTGGTCCATCCACTTCTGCTCATCCTACATCCACTGTCCAAACCACTCCACTTCAGCCCACTTTCCCTTTCATTAATCCACTTCTTGTGAATCCACCCCCACCATATATCATGGCAGCATGGTATGCTCCCTTAGTCCTTCCTGTACCATTAGTCAATCTCCCACAGGACTATCAATCCAAAATTCCATTATACGATGCTAGTAATGTTACAACTACATCACAACATGTGGATAAGATGAATGACTACTTTGACAGGAATGAAATTGATGATGATTTTGTCAAGCTTAGACTATTTTCTCAGAGATTAGGGGGAGAAGCAAGAAAATGGTTCAAAGGCTTAACCCCCCATAGTATTAATGATCTCCAAGCCTTCCATAAAACATTATTAAACAAATGGGAAGTAAAGAAAAACCCTCTTCAAGTCCTTTCTGATTACAAAAATCTCCACAGAAACGCGGGGGAAAGTGTACAAGCTTATTGTACCAGATTCAATAGTGTGTATAATGCATTTTCCCCAGAACTAAAACCTCCACAAGGCTCAGCTTTAAACAAGTTTCCTGAAGGGTTTGACCCTGAGATGGCCTATCAGCTGAGAGAGAGATTTTTCAACTCTTGAAGAGATGAAAAAGGGTGCTCTTTCTGTGGAAGTCAACTTAATGGAGAAGAGAGCAAGAATGAAAAATGAGAAGAGAGTCTCTTTTAGAGAGGAAAATACAGCTTCTACTTCAAACTCAAAGATGGAGAAAATGATGGAAGAAATGATGAAAGAGATGAGCATAATTAAGAGAGCACAAGTGAGACAAAATCAAAATGCTCCTCAAAATAGAAACCAGAACCATAATCAGAATTTTAGAAGGAACCAACCTCCAAACAGACCTAGGGAAGATGATCAGCAGATCACTCCTCCCTTTCATCAAAACTATGTAAGTGAGGTTGAGGAAGTAGATGAAATAACAAAGGATGATGATATAAACATGCTGGGAGTAGATAATGATGACTTTGAGATTCATTATAATTGAAAACAAGGTCTATACACACCTTATGATGACAGAAGAGATGATGATGAAAATTATTATCAAGACATGGAAAATGTCATCATAGAATCTCAAAAATAATATGACCTTAGAAGAAAAACCAGTCAACAAACTCCCAACACTAAAGCCTCTGACAAGCTTCACAAAGCAGCACTACAACCAAGCCTAAAATGGTCAAACAAAAGGAAAAAACAATGGCTGTAAATTCTGATAATGGTAAAGAGAAGGGCACTCAAAACGATGAAAAACGGAGTGCAGACATTAGTAGTACTAACATCTCAGCTAGTACTCTTGTTAAAACAATTTTGTCAAAAATAAATAAAACGAATCAGCAAGCTGACTTCGCTGATAGAGTGACAGCTAATAGGGCTGAAACAAGTACCTTAAAAAATCAAATTCCTTTCAGCCTGGACCAGGAAGTTTCGAAGATCAAAATATCTGTTCCCTTGACAGAATTAGTTGCCCAACATGTATATAGGACCCAAATTTTGAAGGCTTTAAACATTGAAGAGAATGAGGACACTGTCAATATTAATGATGACCAACCAGAGCTTAGCTTTGGTCCAAAGATTGAAGGTATGTATCAAGAGGGACCTGTGCCTCCCTTTTATGTGATTTTAAACGTTCATGACAAGATTTTGCACAACGTTATGCATGATTCTGAGGCTTCTCATAATTTAATGCCAAAAGCTGTAATGGAGAGCCTTGGTTTAGAAATCACCAGACCTTACAAAGATCTTTACTCCTTTGACTCAAGCAGAGTAAAATGTTTAGGATTAATCAAAGACCTCTGTGTTAACTTAGCTCAGATTCTAGCCAAATGCTTAGTAATGGATATTGTTGTGGCTGATGTTCCCCAAAAATATGGAATGTTGTTATCAATATCGTGGGGGGCTAAGTTACAAGGGACTATGCAAATGGACATGACCTATGCGACTATCCCTATTTTCAATCAGAATAGAAGACTTTACAGGGAATCCCATATGCAATACACAGTCACAAGCCAAGACAAACCACAGAACTCTCCTCTGTATTCTGTAAATACAGGGCTTGATTCTTTTATTATGTGTAACAGTGAAACATTTAGTGAACAAATCACTTAAATAGGATTAATGGCTGATAGGGAAGAAGAGGAACATAACGCAGAAGTGTCCGAACAGTTGGGTGAACCTCTGAATATCAGCAAACCAAACACAGGTCCTGAGTTTCAAGTCGTGTGTCCATTGCTCCTAAACCTTGACAGTCAAGAAAACAATCCTCAACCAAATGAAGAACCTGAGGAGTTAAAACAAACGCAACTAAATGCTGACATTCCACAACAATCAAGAAGCATGTTAGTTGAAGAGGACAACCACCAAACATATGAAACTAAAAATAGTCCTCTGTGGAGTATGTATTTTGATGGATCCTACACTAGAACTAACGCTGTTGCAGGTGTCTGGATTTCCAACACTGAAAATAACCACACAGACTGCATTTCCTGTAAATTAAACTTTCAGTGTTCCAATAACATAGCGGAGTATGAATCCCTTCTCTTAGGCTTACATCTATTGAAAAAGTTAGGAGCCAAAAGAATCAATGTGTATGGGGATTCAGAGTTAGTCATTAGGCAAGTTAATGGGGAGTATAATGAAAATCATCCCAGACTTAGGGCCTACCGAAACGATGTCATGGACCTTTCAAAAACATTCGAGCAGTCCAAACTGATTTTTGTCCCAAGAAAAAGAAATATTGCGGCCCACAATTTAGCCTTTGCAGCTAGGACATGTTTAACACCATATGAAACTAAGGACTGCACAACTCAGATAAAATTCAGACCAGCCATGCCTGATAACAAAAAATACTGGCAGGTGTTCGATGGGGATAAACAAATAGAAGACTTTATGCAACTCAGAAATGAATTCGAAGTACACATCTCAGACTCAGATTATGAGACAGATTGCAGCGAAGAAAATTTCATTGGTGAAGAAGAACCGTCTCTTGAACCTGTCAATATTAATCTTCTGACTAGCTAACTAAAAAATAAAACAGAATTGAATGCAGAGTTAGAAATAGAGGAGTTAGGAACTCTGCACTCTAAAGATGAAAGTTTGCCAAGCGGTCTGGCACCTTTAGAAGAGTTGTTTGATTTTAATGATGTGGAAAATAAACCAAGACTGGAGCCTGTAGAGACTGAAGTGGAAGAGTGCAATATAGGCAGTGAACTTAAACCAAAAATGATTAAACTGTCTAAAACTTTTCCAACACACATTAAACTCAAATACATAGAGCTGTTTAAAGAGTTTTCTGATGTTTTTGCGTGGAGTTACAAAGATCTTAAATCGTACGACACTGAAATAATACAGCACAAAATCCCCCTCAAAGAAAACCAAAAACCATTCAAACAGAAACTGCGCAGAATAAACCGTGTTCAGTTACCTTTGGTCCAGAAGGAGATCATGAAAATGTACGAGGATGGTATTATTGTCCCTATTAGATATTCTGAATGGGTGTCTAATCTGGTGTCAGTTAGGAAGAAAACTGGAGAGATCAAGCTTTGTATAGACTTTAGAGACTTAAACAAAGCTTCATTAAAGGACAACTACCCTTTACCTAAGATGGATCATATCTTACAAAGGGTGGTAGGGTCTAGAAGAATTTCTTTGTTTGATGGCTACTCAGGGTACAATCAGATCCTAGTCCACCCTGTCGATCAATTAAAGACAACCTTTACTACACCATGGGGCACTTTCATGTATGTGAAAATTCCCTTTGGTCTAATGAATGCTGGAGCAACTTTTCAAAGAGCCATGGACATAGCATTCTCGGAGGAACTGGGCTTCTTCATCATTATATACCTTGATGATGTCACTGTGTTTTCAAAAATAGATGAAGAGCACTTAGAACATTTAGGAAAATTTTTCGAGAAATGTAGAAAGTTCGGAATATCTTTAAACCCTAGGAAGACACTTTTTGGTCTCCAAGAAGGTAAAATTCTTGGGCACATTATTTATGAGGAGGGTATAAAGATAGATCCCAAGAGGATTGAGGCCATTTTGCAAATCTCTCATCCTCGGAACATCAAAGAGTTGCAATCTTTCATTGGAAAGATTAACTTTTTGAGAAGGTTCATCCCCAACTTGGCTGAGCTCCTTAGAAATATTACATACATGTTGAAGAAGGAGCAAGGGGTTAAATGGACCTTGGAAGCAAAGAAATATTTTGAGCTGGTGAAACAAGCATTAACCAAAACACCGGTTCTTATAAGTCCTGATTTTTCAAAAGATTTTTACATTTTTTCATTTGCATCAGAACATACCATAGCTGCTGTCCTTTTACAGAAAAATCCACAAGGACAAGAGTAGCCTATTGCATTCTTTAGTAAGGCATTGAGGGATGCCCCTCTGAAGTATAACATTATGGAGAAGCAAGATTTTGCTTTGGTCAAAGCTTTGAAAGACTTCAGGGTGTACATCCTTCACTCACACATCATTTCCTTTGTCCCAAACTCAGTTGTTAAAGACATCCTAACACAGGACCCAGATGGTAAGAGAGGTAAGTGGATTGTTGTTATTCTTGAATATGATTTAGAGATAAAACCCACTAAACTCATCAAAGGCCAAGGTCTAGCTAGATTAATGGCTGAATCCAATTTTGAAGTTCTTGATATTAATATGATTGATGCTTTGAATGACCAAGAAGGATTCTCAACCCCTATTGTTTAAAACCATTTTATAAATTCTCCTTGGTATGCTGATATCATTTATGTTTTGCTTAAATTAAATACACCTCCTGGTTTGACAAAGACAAAGGCAAGATTCCTAAAGTCAAAAGTTGTAAACTATTGCATTATAGATAAATGTCTTTATTGGAAAAATGCAAGCGGTCTATTGCTTAAATGTTTGCCTGAGTTTGATGCAGAGAAGGTTAAGCACTAGTTCCATGAAGGAGAGTGTGGAGGTCATTTGTATTGGAAGACAACAGCCAACAAAATTTTGAGGGCTGGTTTCTATTGGCCTACTCTTTTCCATGATGTGCACAAGATGATCATAGCCTGTCATAAATGTAAACTTTTCGAAGGCAAAAGAAAAATACTACCCCTACCTCTACATCCAATCACTGTTGAAGCCCCGTTTCAACAGTGGGGACTTGACTTCATAGGAGAAATCCATCCACCATCTTCCGCCCAGCATAGGTGGATTATCACTGCCACAGACTATTTCACTAAGTGGATAGAAGCCATACCTTGTAGGCATGCCAATGATTCAGTTATTATAAAATTCATGGAGACTAACATTCTCTCCAGATTTGGTTGTCCTACCAAGATCATCACTGATAATGCAGTAGCATTTGGATCAAAGAGGATGGTTGATTTATGTCATAGATATCAGATAACATTGGGGCATTCCATGGCCTATTACCCTCAGGGTAATGGACTTGCAGAATCCTAAAACAAGAGTTTAGTGAACATAATCAAGAAACTATTGGATGATAACAAGAAGTCTTGGCACACAAAGCGTGTTCATGCAATTTGGGCTGACATATTGACACTGAAGAAATCTATTGGCATGTCACCCTTCCAGCTTGTGTATGGTACTGATGCAATTTTTCAAAATAGCCTTGGTGTACCAGTGATGAAGTTGATCCAAGAGTTACAAACTGAAGAAAATGACACGATCAGAAGAATAAATCAGACCATTCATCTTCATCAAACCAGAGAGGAAGTTTATAACAAAGCATTGCAGAAACATGACAGCATTAAAAAGCTTTTTGACAGAAGAACAAAGGCCAGCAATTTCAAAATTGGGGACAAAGTTTTAAAGTGGGACTCAAGGAGGGAAGAAAAGGGAAAGCATGGAAAATTTGACAACTTATGGCTTGGCCCTTACTCTATTCATTCAGCTGCTGGTAACAATGCCTATTTTTTACAGGAGTTGAATGGAGTAGAATTGTTTGGGGGCCCTGTCAATGGCAGGATGCTTAAACATTACTTCTCTTGATCCATGCTATGTTTTAAAGCCTTTTTATCTTTTCCTCATTATAAATATCTCATCCACCATTGCATTCAAAGTTATAAAAAATCAAAAATACAAAAACAAAGAAAAGAAATAAAAGAGGGCAGACTCTGAAAACAAGAAAGGTATAGCCCCATACCAAAAAAGAGAAACGAATCTGAAAGTGTGCAAGTTTAAATGCCACTCCTGGAGACATGCTTCTAGTTAGTCAAAAAGCCTAATCTTGACTCATTAGTTTTAAATTTTCTGCTGATAGGATAGTGAATTCGATTCACCAAACTTTTTAATCTTGGCTTATCAGTAGATAGATTAGGATAGAAATTTAAGGTTCAAATATGCACAAAATCTGAACCTAAGGTTTCAAAGAGAGAATGACTCAAATCTGTTTCAAATTTTGAGTGAAAGGATGTAAAAAATCTGGTTCTAAGTTGCTCAAAATCTGAACCAGAGAACAAGGAAAGACAGCTCACAACAAAGTCAGAATAGAGCTATACAAAAGAGGAAGGAAATGCTTTCAAATTTCATATCCCAGGCCTTCCAAATTTTTGTTTTAAATTTTCTACAAAATAAATGTCTATGTGCAGCTTGTTTTTATGCCATAGATCACAGCAAGTCAAACAACTTAATCTTGACTTGACTGTTTTTAAATTTCTGTTGTAGAATTTAGAGAATAAAGTCTGTTGGACAGTTTAATCCCAAACAGACAGTAGATTAGGTAGAAAATTATATGGGCTCAACTGTTAATCAGAGTCCATGAAGAAATAAGGAATAGAAATAGATTAGATTTCCTACTTTCAAAAGAATAAAATGTTGTGAAAGGAGTTTTCCAATCCAAGTGCACTCTAATGGAGAAGAAATGTTAGATCAGTAGGATTGGGTAGGTAGAAATTTGTATTGATGAAAATCCATTGCTTTATGGCTTCTAACATGTTTTCAAAGCAAGGTCATCCCAACAAAAGAAGGGCAGCCCAATGGATGAGGCACAGGTCAGCCTCCCATAGAATGCCAGTCTGAAGTTCTTGATGCCTTCAAGAAGGCACCATCCCCAAGTCGAGCCACTGTTAGCCACCTATAAAATTTGTTATAGCAAAAGGTGGCTAAAACTGTTAAGAGCCTTCAAGTAACAATTTTTTTTGCAAAAAGTGTTGGCTCTTGAAGACTCTTGAAGGTCTCATGCCTCTGACCAAATATCACTGTTGTTCCTGTCTTAAAAACTATGAAACCCTGCTGATTCCTAAGAAAGAATACTACCACAAGCAGCCTTGTCCTTTTCCCCCTTCTTCCAGACTAACCTCATCTTTTCCTTTTCTTTTTCCATGAAAATCCTTCATTTTCATGTTCTTCCCCTTTTCCCTTCATCAAAACCCCCTTGATAAGGTTTAAGACTCTTTCTTAGCCTTATCGAAACCCCCTAATTCCTTTGAAGACCATTGAAAATCTATCAAAATCATATTTTTATATACTATAGACTTAAGCCCCCTTGGGCTTAAGTCCTTAACCCTCCCCTCCATACGCCCAGGCGCCAGAACCGAGCACCAGCCTTACAAGCACTTATCGCGCTGCCCAATTGTGATTAGCCCCTCTTCTTTAACCCCTGGTCATATGTTCTCCCATATAACCCATGGCCCCGCAGACGGGCGCCTATCCGCTTCAAATAAAATATTTCCGCTCAAAGTGTGAACCTTTGCTTATATTAATTTTTCGGTTTTTATTAAATTTTAAAGTTTTCCGCTGGTGCAAATTTCTAATCGCTCTCCACCGTTGATCTGATCTACAGATTGATGACGTGCAATCCATCGCCTTGGTGGTCCCTGCCAGCTACTTACCATTGCAAAACCGGGTGGATTTCATCGCACCGCTTTTGAGAGCGGGGTGATATTTTTCATTTTGCAGCGATTCCATACACCGGTTGACGTGTGGCCTAGGAAATGTTCACAAAACCACCATCTATCGTGCGTTAAAGATCGGACATGGACTCGGCGCGATATAGACCTCCATCATCGGACGGCGATCGCTCACCGAAGAAGTCCGACAGTTAACCAGGGTACGGCGCGGTGTATAACAGATCTCTGTCATCAATCTGATCTGCAGATCGATGGCCCATATTTCATCACCCAGTCCCCTCATCCAAAGTAGTTCTGGTGGTCCCAACGCCACATCAGCATGCATGCAGCAGATTTATATTGGGGCGTGTCTCTGTGGTTTCTCGTCCAGTCAGCAAAACCGGGCCCGGGAATTTTATTTAACATGGTTTAATTGGAGTTTTGATGTTCGGTCACATTTTCTAAGGTTTTTAATGCCTTTCATCTACCATTGATCGCCTGGGGCCAATCTCATCCGATGACCCATGATCATCCCAAACCCCACACACCATTTTTAACCTATTTTCTCCGTTTTTTCCAAATAAAGTGACCTTGTCGCCTTATTTTTCGTCTCTTCTCCCGACCGTCGATCTCTACATGATCGATGGCTCTAATTTAAACTATTCTTCCACCTTCTATTTGACTTCTCTCGATCAATCTCGACCATTGGATGATGCAATCCAATGGCCATGCTCCCTCCACGTGCCTTTTGAAGCAGCGAACCTATACATGCAGGATTTTATAACAGTTTTTTGTATTTTGCAGGGTTTTAATGGTTTTTCACCATGACTGAAGAAATTTCAAAGGCATAGGGTGACGATCCTCCTGCCTTCGATTCACCAAACAAAATAAATCGCAGGGTTTAAACTTCACGTTTCATCGATGTTTCATAAGGCATTGATGACATATCACCCCTGCGCAGCCCTGCATACCAGCAAAACGTAGCAAATCAAGCACAGTCAGAGAGTATCAGTGTCGAAGAAAAAAATGTACCGGGACAAAATATTGAAGATATATTTGCGGGGATCATGGCTAAGAATGATTATCAAAAAGCCTAATCCCCAATTAAAACACAGTTTGAAGAAAATTTTAAGTGTTTTATCAACAGAAAGCCTCCACCGCCACATCTGAGGAAAATTGATTCCTCCCAGCTACCGAAATGCCACCTGTGCCTCAAAGTATTCAATCAGAGGCCGAAGTTATTGATCAAGACCAAATATCTACCTCACAATGCAGCTAGAGGATAAATTCTGCAGAAAAAATAATGACAAAATATTAGCAGAGTAACCTCGACATCACACAGAGCCTTAAAGGTCAACAAAAGCTCCCACCGAGCTTAATCTTTATGTAAATCATTTAGTACATAAGACACCTATGTAAGCTTCTTTATTGAGCCCGTCAAAGGCCAAGAAGCCGTTTAAGTCTGTATTAATTAGTTTTTGAGATATTTTATCAGATCTCACCTCCTCATCCTTCTATATATACTCCTACAGAAGATGAATGAGGGGTTGGTTGTAGAACATTCAAATGTAATTGAGCTTGAGAATTCTATCTATGAGTAGTTTTCATGGGTCCTTGAAGCTCCGCTGGTGGTAGATAGGTTAGGCTAAGATGTGGATATGGTTGCTAAACTAGAGCATTGGAATTAAAGCTGTAACTGGTTTGGAGCATCAATACAAGTTGATTTATGGGATCCTGGTCTATGTTGACGTTGATGTTTTTTCTCATTGTAACTTTTCATTTTGTTTCTGTTTTCACTGTGTTTCATATTCTCCTATAAAGAACAGCACACATAGAGTTAGGACCTACTGTATATCAGTACCGTTCTCTGACTGAAAACCTTTATCTGAATGTTTTCTTCCAATCTGTGTTATTTGGGAATGATTTAATTCAGTTTAAGCATAGGAATGCTGGTGTTCCCTGGTCTTATTTCCTTAGCTGAATATTATTCTTGAAATTTATGTTCAGTACTAGCTAACTAGAGATGAAATATGGAAGATATGGTGTGCCCTGGTCCTATTTTTATCCCCAAAGGTTGTCTGGATGTTTCCCTTGGAATGTGTTAAAAGTTGGCTAGTTTAGAAGTACTTACCAGATCTTAGGCCATTTTGTGTCATCTTTTTGTTTTTCTTGAAAGTAACCAAGTAAAGCACAGCTAGGAGAGGATTTGTGGTGAGCCCGACCCACTAGTTTCTACTCCAACAGTTGCCTTCAAGTTTCCCCTTGTTTTAAAATGTTTTTTGTCGAAAGTGTATCAAAGGATGGCTAGTTTAAAAGTACTTACTAGATCCTAGTTTTATTTTATGTTCTTCTTAAGTGTTTTTCAAAGGCCAGCTAGTTTTAAAGTACTTACCAGATCCTCGGCTGCTCTTTGTTCTGCATCTGTTTAATTTTCCTTCTCGTTGTATCATTTCATTCCATAAATCAATCTTCAAAGAGATCCTTAGACATAGATGACTTTCCCCACAGACCACTCTTGCCTCTTGTTGTTCCAATTAAACCATATTATGACTCCATAGCCCAATGGACTAAAACCTGCAATTATCTATCTTCTTGGCCAAAGCTTGTTCTATTTGCTTGCAACTTCTCACCTTTGAAAACTCTTTTACATTTAGAACTTTCCAATCTCAAACAGAATCATGCTCTAAACTATCCAAAAACAAACAAACCCTTTGGCCTTCATAACTAGCCTAATATCATTACCCCAAACTTCAAAGAAAAATCCATCTTTGCACTTATTGGAGAGATCCCCTCTCCGATTCAAAGGAGGGCCAGATCCTAAAATCCCAAAGTGGTTGGAACGATGTTTTCTCCCCCTCGCGATTGACTTTCACCAATCTTGCTGATTACAGGGAGCTAACACATTTCTCCTGAAAACACATCATCCTTGAAGCCTCTTCATGCTCTCTGCCCTTTGATTATTTCCCTCTGCTATTCTTGAGTCAATAAGCCTCACTGATGATGATAAATTGTGTTCCTAAAGGCCTTCATTTGCCCCTTGTACCCCTGCAGAATTATTCATTTCATCCCTTTTCCCCCTTTTCAAAGCCTCCTTTTCATCCCAAAATCCCCTCTAAATCCTACACACACCCCTGGTGTGGTTTAGATTCCCCTTCTTTCCCCTATCGTTACCCTTTGTTGGCCTTAAATTGCACTAAAAATGGGCCAAAAACCATATTTTCCATATAGGTGGGCTCAGCACCTTTCGGCCCTAGCCCCCTCAACCTTTTCTCCACGTGACTTGGGCACTAGAACCAAGCGCTAGCCCAGAGAGCACTTACGGCAGATGGATATTGGGCGCATTATTAGCCGTCGATCTGTTTAGATCGGACAGTCTTTGCAGATCAGCGCCGCGTTGTGGCCCATCCCGTTCACTCCTCCGATCGCCTGTCCATCGTCGATCTGACCCGCAGATCGACGGTTCGTAGTTCAACCGCCCGATGGTCCCCGCAGCCGCGCCCTGTTCGAAAACTGCCGGTTTCCATCGCACCACCTTTGGGAGGTGGGCGGTATTCTTCATTTCCGAGCGATTCCACTCACCGACCGAAATGTGGCTCCACGCACTATTTAAAAACCGCCCCCCATCGCGCGTTAAAGTTCGGAGTTTAACCCCACGCGATATGCACGTACTCTGTTTGATCTAGAGCAGCCCATCCAACGGTCACCGCGCCACGAAGCTGTGCGGGAATTAGCCCAAGGCAAAATACACCCATGGCCCACCATCTGTCGCCTTCCGCCATGTCCTCAGCCGTCGATCTCCTCCTGAGATCGAACGGTCAAGATTTAATGCATGCCCCGCCATTGACCGGGTCCCGCCACATCACCATTCCACGTGATTTCTTCGCATTATCGTCGGCTCCCCCATATATTTCGTTCAAAGGCCAAAGTGTCAAATTTCTGCATTCCGCCAACTTTCGCCATGACCATTTTCCACTGTTCGCTGCATTTTCCGCCATCAACCTGCAACTGTTTTTTCCATTTCACCAGTCTTCACAACCATTCTCATTGACCCCGCTGCATTCACCATCCCCATGCATGATCTTCTTAACATTTTTCATGTTTTGCAGGGTTACAGGTAGGCGGAAAACCGCCATGGTTCACAGTCACTGTCAAAGTGGCAAGGAACGCAAGGAAGACCATGTTTAGAGATTGAAATCATGAAGAAAGGCTTGAGAAGACATTATGATAGGGCTCGCATTAAAAGAACAGAGTTTAAACTCTGTAAAACCTTCCCCAGAGCCATTAAAGCACAGATTTCACTGACAGAGGCAATCATGGAGCGACTAAGAGTATTAGTGACAAAACAGAGTGTTTAAGGCCTGTCATTGAAGATTTTGAGCCTTAATCCAATGAATTGAAATCAGAGCACCGGATCGAAGACATCACGGATCACACAGAAGGTCCAGTGCACAGAAAATGATAGTACCAGGTGTTCACATCAGCAGAATGTTCTTTCCATAAAGGACGAGGTGCCCATACTATCTCCATTTTATACCGTGTTCCTGAGGAAATTCCAGCCTTGACAACAGTCCTATGTTATCAGAATCATTTGTTACACAGTATGGTAGACCCTAGCATCATTATTCTACCTTTTTTTTAATTCACCAGAGTGCTACAACAAGTACATTAGAGACATACCTGGAGTAAATGGAAGCCTGACGAAGACCACTCTTTCATCCAAAGAGTACCAGAGATAAATACCCATAATTTAAAACAAAATGGGGCCTTGGCCCTCTTCCTCTTCTGAGTTTTAATGCTACATTTAGTTTTCCATCTACCTCCTCAGCCTCTTTTTCAGCTATAAAATTCATGAAGGAACTCATTGTAATGGTTGTTGATCGGCTATCAGAGAACTGCAAGCTATTTTCTTTTGAGACATGGTCTCTATGTAAAGTGTAAGATAGGCTGGGAAGGCATTCCAGACTGAATATTCAAGCTATTGACAATGTTGTAAATGACTGGTGTTTCTCTTTAATATGACAAGCACATTTCTTTGGATCCTGATTTAAAGCAGTGGTGATGTTTTTCTGTCTCAGTATTTGTTTTACCGTAGTTCATTTCATTTCATTTCATTTGGCTTGCATCAGAAAAATGGCATAGGATTTACCCTTGTTAGGTACCCTATGTTTTTGCTCTCCTTGCCTTCAATGTTTTCTGATGTATGTGCTATTCGAGGATTGATTTCAGCTAATTTAAACAGTGTAGCAGTCTGATATATTGCTAGCTGATGTATGAATTAATGGAATTTGTCTTTGGATGTTATTGTTAGGATTTAATTGAATGAATTGGGAACACTGGGAGGTCTAGAATTTCGTCTCTATCTAACTAGGATCTTTTTCAATTAATTAAACCTTTCTAAGTTCCCTTAAGCCGGATGCCCAAGCATTGAGAGTTCAAAGTCTCTCTCTGATCTCAGGTTTTCAGTTTGTGCTCTAAACCTTTTATGTCCCTTGTCTGAAGAGTTTACCTTTTAGGTTGTGGATCACAGGTGTTTAATGGCATGTCCTGTCCCTGGATCTCCATTCTGAAAAGTCACCTTGGAAATTTCCTTGCCTTTCACTTTCTTTCTGCCTTTCATGCCACACTATCATCTCTAAGATCCAATGCTTTAGATGACTAGCCCAACTGAAAGCCTGCATGTTGAATAGAAAGTAAGCCCTTTCCTGACTCCATTGCCCAATGGTCTTGAATGTTCCCTGGATTATCTCTCCTTTGCCTAAATCCTCTTTGATCAACCTTGTCTCATACTGAACCCTTCTTTCCTGATTCCCAACAACCCACCAAAAATCAAACAAACAAACCATGTGCCTATAACTAGCCTAATACCTCAAAACAAGATCTCCAAAGACATAAACCCTTTGCTTATACATAGAGATCCCTCTCTAGACCCGCGAGGGCTAGATCCTGAGGTCTGAAGTGGTTTTGATGTTGTCTCATCTTTTGTTCTTGCCAAACTAGCCAAAACATGGGAACTGCAACATAATGGCGACTCCACTGGGGAACAGTTTCTGAGAGTCTATAGCAGCAAACATTGGTCTATTTCCCATTGTAGTCACCAACATAATGGCGACTCCACCGGGGAACAGTTTTTGAGAGTCTATAACAGTAAACATTGGTCTATTCCCCATTGTATTCACCAACATAATGGCGACTCCACTGGGGAAATTCTGAGTATTTTCCATCCTACTACATTACAAGAGCCTCATAAAACATAGATACTCTAGTTAGGTTGATAGTGAAAAACTTCCATTTGCAATTCACTTTCTACACCATTTGTTGTGTTTCTCCCACACTCTTAGACAGAGTCTGGAAAGGGCCATGTAGCCTTCGGATCTCACACTCTTTTAGTGGTGACGTATCTGGTAAAATCCCTCCCAGTCAATCTCTACTTAGAGTTTGCTCTGTTTTGAAGATATCCTTGAAAAGGGACATCTCATAAACACTATGGTGGACAGTGTACCCCCAGAAGCATCCTAAACCCTCCACCTGGCGACTCCATAGTTCCTTAAAGATCAAATACTCCATTGGTGATCAGTAGGCCTGTTGATTATCTTGGTTCACATAAGACTCCACTGGGAGACCAGCCTTCATAACAACATCAACCATAATAGAAGTAACAAGTAGGGTTAAGCTGCTTGATTTGAAAACAACATTCTGGCTTCAAGAACCATTCACACAAGAGCTTATCCTAACCAAAACCCACCTGAAATAGTTGACAACCCTGAGAGAATCCTCAAGAGATCTCCTGCACCTATAAGACCAACTATTTCTAGCCACATCCATAGAGCTAACTTTGCACCGGAAGACTTTACAGCTCTTTTAATCCCACCTTTTGACCTAGACCTACCAAACAAATTACCAAGAGCTAGGTCATTCAGTGTTCTAGACCAGCTAGAGTTTGAGCTTCCCGGTTCACCATCTCATAGTGGTCAACACATTAGGGACAAAGGAACCCCTCCATCTACACCTCCGGATATTCACTTCATTCAGAATTTGGGGCTCTGTCATCCTAGATCTGCCCAACAGACTTCTGCTGGTCCCAGTATCCCTGTCATCCATATACCAGCTGTTCAAACCAACCTCTTACCTCCTCAGAACATCGTCATGGCAGCCTGGTATGCACCTCTGGTATTACCTCAGCCCCTAGTGCCCTTACCCAACGATTATCAGTCAAATATCCCACACTTCACTGCAAAATATTCTACCACGGCTCAGCACCATGTAGATAGGATGGAAGATTCTTTTGACTACATGGAGATAGATGATGATACAGTCAAAATGAGAATCTTTGCCCAAAGCCTAGGAGGTGATGTGAAGAAATGGTTCAAAGGCCTACCTCCTAATAGTATCCAAGATCTTCCTGCTTTATATCAGACCTTCATAAACAAATGGGAGGTTAAGGCCAACCCTCTCCAAATCCTAGAAGAATACAAGAATCTTAAGAGAAACGTAGGAGAGAGTGTTCATGACTACTCTACAAGGTTCAACAGTGTTTACAACGCTCTTCCCCCACACATGAAACCTCCCCAAGGTTTTTCCCTAGTGAAATACCCTGAAGGCTTTGATGCTGACATGGCCTACCATCTTAGGGAAAGAGATTACGACACATTGGAAGACATGCAAAAAGGAGCAGTGAGTGTAGAGGCTAACCTGATTGAGAAGAAAGCAAGATTGAGAGCTGAGAAGAGAGTAACATATAGAGATGACACTGTAGCTTCCACATCTGATCCCAATTATGACTGCCTATCCAAAAACATGGAGAAGCTACAACAAATGATGGAAAAAATGGTTGTCACGGTCAGCAATCAAAACAGAAACCAAAACCATAACCAGAACCATAACTTCAGAAGAAACAATACTACTCCCAACAGACAAAGAGACTTAGATCAGCAAGTTATTCCCCCATTTCAAGAAAACTTCCTAGATGAAGATGAAGGAGTCATAGAAGATTCTGGGGGGAACACTATAAACATGTTTGAGGCAGAAAATTCAATCCACAACTGTTCCACAGTGGAAGATCAACCCTCACCCTCATATTGGGATGAGGAAATATTGGAATCTGAGGATTACAGGCTGGGTTTTGAAAATTCCATCATGCAGGTCAGAGAACAGTATGAACTTAGGAGAAAAAAGAGCCTAGAAAATTCCAAACCCAAAGCTTCTGAGATCACTATCAATAAAATACCTGAGAAAACTTCTAAAGCAGCTGCCGAGAGCAAAAAATCAGCAGCTGAGAGTTCTGGGAAAAATAAAGAGAAAGATAACCAAAACACTAATAAACAAAGTCAACCAACTAGCAGCACTAGCACTGTGGTTAGCACTCCAGATAAAACAGTTCCCAAGCCTGTCCATAGTGAGAATCAGCATGTTGATTCTGCCACCAAGGCAATGGCCAGCAAAACAGAGTTGAGCATTCCAAAGATTCAGTCCACTTTCAATTTGGAAAGTGAGATTGAGAAAATTAAAATCTCTGTACCACTCTCCGAGCTGGCCAC